>QFEC01004832.1:8725-38599 GCA_003316585.1 Gomphus bonarii
AAAGTCATGGAAGGAAATCAACAAGAAACAACAACTGACAATGAACCCCAAGTTGAACCCTGACAGTGTAGTGGTAATGTTGGGGATCTGTCTCTTAGGTTATAAACAGCCTGGTAGCTCTTTTATATTAAATAGCCTGGTATCTAAAAGACAAAAACACTCAAAAAGATTAAAGTACAAAAACAGGAGCCTCATACAATGTACAATTACCTTATCTTTGATTAGCATTTATTTTGCTAATTATTAGGACTTTTCTTGTTCAAATATTCTCTCTTAGGCCTGTTTCAACTCTTCTGGTGCTTCAAAATACTCCCTAATACTTCCATTCACCCTTAATTCAACTTCTATTGTTCACCACCGAAGGTTTGGCCTTAATTTAAAACTCTGCCACCAGATACTCAGACCTTAGTCAATTTCAAGCCCAGAGCCAAACTCTTGGTTTCTCCCTAGAAACCCACAAATATTAGTCTGAGACACTCCCTGTCTCATACAAATATTAGGGTAACACTCCAAGATGTCCCTACACTGCCTCTGCCCTGGATCACATGTTGAAATCTGGTCTAAGGAGCCCATTTATTGTTAAATAAGGAGAAGAAGCCAGAAATAGATCCAGGAACTTCTACAAGCTTCCAGTTCCTTCCATCCCCTTCTGTAAAGTTCCACCAGCTTCTAGCAGACTTTCCTTATTAGTATGTTAGTCAGGAGATATATTAGCTTACTAATCAACCTGTAAATTAGTATAAAAGGAATTGAGATAGGTATTCAGACCAATGTACCTGCCAATGGGTCAACACTTTAGTGGTAGAAAAGTACTCAAGGTTTTTATACTCGGTAACAACATCTACTGGTTCAGCTGAGCCTTCCAGATAGTGTTGCCAATGTTTGAAAGACTCAAAGATTGCTAACAACTCTTTATTGTGCACATTGTAATTGAGCTCTAGACCTGAAAAAGTTTGGGAGTGAAAGGCTACTGGATGAAATTCACCTTCAGAGTTTATAGTGGAAAGGATTGCTGTGAGAGCATAATTGGAAGCATCAGTCTCCACAACCAAGATTCAGTCAGGTTCACAATGCATAAGGATGGATGCTGAGGTAAAGGCAGCCTTGAGGAAGTTGAAAGACTTTTGACAATATTTGGTCCATGCCCAGGGTGCGCTGTTACAAGTTAGGTGAGTGAGGGGTACAGTGATGTCTGAGTAATTGGAAATAAAATGATGATAAAAGTTAGCAAAGCTGAGGAAGGACTGAATGTCTTTGACTTTTGTCAGTTCAGGCCAATCGTGGATGGTTTTGACTTTTTCTTCAGCCATAGTGAGTCCTTTGGTTTGGAGAATGTAACTGAGGATTTCAACCAAATATTTGTGCAATTTGCTTTTGCTAGCTTTAGCATATAGGCTGTGTTTTCTAAGTCATCATAAGAGTTCTTGGACATGTTGTCAGTGCTGTTTGATAGTGTTAGAATAGACCAATATATTGTCAATATATGCGACTGTGCAATGATCTAATAGGTCACTGAGGATGTCATTCATAAACCTTTGAAAAGCCACAGGGGTATTGAACAAGCCAAAAGGCATGACCAACCATTCGTATGACCTGTAGTGAGTCTTGAATGCCATTTTCCACTCATTGCCTTCAGTAATTCAGATTAGATGGAATGCATGCCAAAGATCAATTTTGGAATAGATTTGAGCCTTGTGAGGAGTGTCCAACAGGTCTGAGATGAGTGGGAGCAGGTAGCAATCTTTCTTGGTTACTTTGTTTAGTGCCCAGAAGTCAACACATAGCCGAAGTGAGCTATCTGTTTTATGGATGAACAGGATCAGTGCACCATGCGAGGATGTAGAGGAGCAGATAAAACCCATATTCAAATGTTCATCTAAAAACATATGGAGAGGTTCTAGTTCTGACTTTGACAGGGAGTACAGGGGTGGATGAGGCATCTTGGCACCATCTGCCAGGGTGATCTTGAGATCATAAGGTTGATGTGGTCCTAGAGCCTCAGCTTTTGCTTTGCTGAAGACATCTGCAAAGTCATGGTACTCTTCTGGGACATTTTATAGGTTGACCGAGATGGGTAGAATAGAAGGGACCTTAGCTGACCAAGCCATGGTAGTGTTGATGGCTGAGAGGTTGAGCTGAAAAACTTGCAAACCTTCTAGTTTGCAAGCATGCATGAATGTGGCTGCATTAACTAGGGCTATATGCAGAGCTTCCAGGTTTCAGGTGGATCCAGAGTCAGGCAAAGGCAAGGCAGCAGGAGCTGGCTTGCCTGAGGCCATCAGGATGTCCATAGACTCCATAGAGGTGGTTCTGAATTTAATACTGCCCAATACCCAGTCAATCAATGCATTGTATCAGGTGAGCCAGTTGTGTCCAAGAACTACTGAAATGGATGTATCTAATGATGTGACATAAAATTCAAAGGAATGTGTGTGTCCTGAGGGGAAACAGATAGGTATTTCTACTATCTCAGTAATGGCTGAGTTCATACTACCATCAAATAATTTCTAAGGAATAGGAGGGATAGAATGTGTGGGTATACTATGATTTTGGATGAAAGTAGATTCTATAAAACTATGAGTGGAACCTGAATCAATCAAGCATTTAAATGGGGTATCAGAAGAACTGGGGATGGAAATGGAAGACAAGTAAACTATTAAAGAGTTCAGATTGAAAAGAGCAGAAGCATTGAACTTAACCTCACTACTAGCACCAGCTGAGTCAATGCAACTTTTGGGGTGCTCAGAGGCCAAAGAGTTGCAGACTATTTTTTCAGCTCGGTTGCCTTGGCTGAACTTTCAGCTTTGGTATCTGAGGTGGTAGCTGCTTTGGGGGTCAAAGGGGTCATTGTTGCTCATGCCTTAGTGGATTTTAGGCAGTCTGCAACTTTGTGACTGTCAGTGCCACACAAGAGACACAGATTATTGTCAATGCATTGCTGGCATTCCTTGGGAAGGAGCTTGCTGTCCTTAGTGAGCTTGTTCATGTACTCGGGTGGGTTTGGCTGAGATGTAGAATTGTCCCTCCCCCTGCCCTTAGGTTTTTGGGACTGCCAGACTTGTCCATATTAGTTGTCTTGGGTTTGTCTGACTTTCCTTCTTTTTTTTGGCTGGGCAGGGCCCTCTCTGCCTTTCTTTCCCAGTACCTCATTTTGATCTACTGAATGATGTTCTGGAACTGGTTGAGGGTCTGAGGCTTGTCAAAATGGACCAAGCCATTCTTGATTCATTGTGGTAAGGCTGTATAGGCCTTCCAAAGCAGGGCATTGTTGTTGTAGTTGACAAATGCAGCGAGTCTGTAGAATTTCATCAAGAACCAAGTGGCTTTGTGGTTTTCATCCATAGTTATCTTTTTGAGAGCAATCTTGGCCTCGGCTTGTTTTTCCCAGGAATCAAAGTTGATTTGTAACTCATCAAGAAAGCCATCTAAGTTGGTGGCCCATCTCAGTTTGGTTCAGGGATTGCCAGTGAAATATGGCTTGAAGCATTCCCGCATGGTCCCTTTAAGGTAGAAGATCATGTAATTGACCTTCTGCCTATCATCAGTAAAGGAGTTGGGTTGCATCCAGAAATTCATGTTGCATATAAAAATGAAGCTTTTGAGCTTCTTTGGGTCAGCCCTGTTGAATGTCTCTGGTTCCCAAATTTGGGCAGTCTGACCATTTTGGCATTGCTGCCAGGTGGTCCTACCAAGCTCCAAGATTGCACCGAGGAGGTCCTGATTGTTCATGGGTTGAGGGGCACCTCTGGGTGGAGAAGTGGCCCTTGGAGGAGGAGTAAATTGTGGAATGGGAGGATTGTCCAGTTTGGGGACCTCAGGTGGCCTAGCCGAATTGTGTTTGCTCCTATCCAGGTTGCTATCATATTCATCATTGCCTTGTTGCTCTTATAGTCCATCATCAATAACCTCTTCAATTTGAGCAGATCGTGAGGGGGAACCAAGAGAGTCAAGTGAGCAGGGAAAAGCATTATGACCGAAGCAGAGAGGTGGGGTAGAGGACATTCCATGTGCTCTTTGCTATAAAACCGTAGGGGTGAGCCGACTATGTTCAGCTCATGCAATAGCTCTAGTACAAGGAGGCATATTGTTTGAGTAGTAGTAAAAGACAGGAAGATGATTGGTTCAGATTATACTGTTAAGCATGTTCACACATGCTCTTGGTTTGGGTGGTTTGGCTTGGTTGTTTTGGAACCTGTCAAGACTGTGGTGTTAAGTGAATAACACTTCAATCTCTATGACCGTGGAAATAACAAGTATAAAAGAACACTAAACTTTGCTGGGTAATCTTAGTTGATTTTCTGACTACAGAACTACTAATTTACATACACATTATATACGAGATTAGTATTTCAAATTAGTCAGAAGATTTCAAATCAAAAGAACAAGGGGGTTTCCAGAATGGGAATTAAAACAAGGGCGAGGTGAAACATGGATGAGTAAGAATAAGGTTTGGGTGAATTTGTTACAAAGATTGTTGCGTGAGGCAACAGAAATTACTTGAATAGGAAAACATATCATGAGCAGAATTGTGAAGCGAATGAACTGAAGCAAGGTCTAGAACTGTGATGAGAAATCAATGGGGACTGAGTGGGGTTTCCGAAATAAGAAGAGAACACTTAATCATGATTTGACTAAGCGACGGGGATCTCGTGAGGCAAGATCCTAACAGCTGTAGTAACTAACATAGCCCTGAGGCTGTGCCATTGTAATTGGCACAGCATTGAGGCTATGCACCTGGACACCGTGCGCTGAGATTAAATTTAAGCGCCCATGTTACCCGGTTTGGGAATATAAGCAAACTCAGCTGAGTTTGTGGACATTTGTGGACTCTTCACTTGGGCTTCAACAAAATAAGTCAATTGAAGCCTCTAAAAAATCATAAAAAATAAGAAAAAAATCTCATGAATTCGAGGCTATTGAATACTACATTTACATACCAACAGAATAATATTTATGTCACAATTTCAGTGACAAAAGTGGAAAATAAGCGAATATTGCAAAAGAAATTCAAAGAAAAAGAACTAGTACCATTGGGTGCTATGTACAGATAAGTCTAGATGTCTAGGATCCCCTTACATCAGTCCAATGAGCCAAGGCAGACATGGTGTCAGCTTCAACATACTTGCATTGTGCCTATCTCCCCATGCCACTAGATTTTGGACTGATGCTTGGTAGGCTTCCAAGATACTTGGTACCAAACAGTTGGACTACTAACTTAAGGACTGATAGTGTATGTCTAACTTAGTTGATAATCTGAAAGGAGAATACATACATGAGGACTAATTACTTACAGTATATAGAGAATGAGTCGCCATAAGATATGCAATAACATTGCATAAGGCATGGAAATGAGAATGTAAGATATGGATGTAAGAATAGTAAAATATGAAGAGCAGGCATACATGCCCATATATGTACCAAAGGTAACCAAAGTAAAGTGAATGAATAAAAGAGAATATGATCAAAGTGTGATGTACTGAAGGTTACCGAGGTGAAACAATTGAATAAACAAGAATAGAATGGAGTGTGATATACCAAACCAAACCAAATGCACTTGTAAGACTTGTGAGTCTGTAACTTGTAATGCGGTATGTGGGAACTTCAGTCAGTATGACTGAGTGAACCAAGGCTTGGTAGATTGTACTTTGACAGGAACTCAACTTTAGTGCTTGTACACACTCAGGGTGCTTAAAGTTCAGATACCTATAATACATTATTATGAGTGAGTAAAACTAATTTTTAATAATACAAACAATGTAAAGTATTATTCAATCTGATAACCAGTATCAGATATAATAATACTTTGCTATTGTTTATATTCTTGTTGTAGAGGGGATCCCAGGTGATCAGAATCATTATTTTCATAAAAATCACAACTTTGCTCATTATCTAACAGATCTCTGAGGATTACTGGTACACTAGGTGGGCTCTCTATGTATCTGTTGCTACTAAACCTTGTATAAACTGAGGATTACCACTACACCAGGTGGATTAGTCTCAATCAGCTTATAATAATTGGAGTATCTTTTGATTATGGGCTTGTCAAAGCATCACCTCACAGCAAGGTTTGTTCAAAGTACTTGTTCTTTTAGTGGTTTATCACAGCTAAGTTTACAGTAACTGACTATTTACTATTTGATACATTGAAATATATGTGTTATGGGCTTTAGGAGTCAACAATCATGTGAAAACATTAGCATACAGGAGGGGTTGAGACAACATAACTAATTTGTAAAACATTATGGTATGCAATGGATTCAGGGGAAATGGTGAACAGAAATGATAGAATACATAGAGAGGAATGTTTGGCTCAAAAAGTAAAAATGTTTGATATGGAACATGGTTGGCCAGTGTAAGGGCAACCCCTGAAGCGCTTACTGAGGTTACTGAGGTCATGCAGCCAAGGCTAGCAAGGGGTAATCCTAAGTCTATTATCATATACACAGGAGGGGGTCTCATCTAGCAAGGGGGAAATCCTAAGAGGGAAAAATTAGGATCCCTTGCTAGTCAGCTATGCAATCTATATAGTCGTTGCCTGCTTCCTGCTTCTACTTCCTCAGCATACCTTACCCCTCAATTGGGCCTGAAGGTATGATGACCCTACAATCTGTACCTAGCACCATGGCACCTCGGCCAATACCTCGGCCTCTTGGTTCAGGATGCCTCATACCTGGACCAAAAAAATATTGCTTCACTTATTGTTTGAATGTGCAGTTTGGTTTGGTAACCTTTGGTATGGGTGGATTGGTTTGGGATTGGTTTGGGATTTGAAACAGGTGGTCCCCTGACATCACCCCCCTTCTAGAGTACTGTGTCCTTGAAGCATGTGCCATGACCTGTTCAAAAGCCATTGATTGAATCCTTCAGGGTGCCCCAGGTGCAAGTGGTAGAACTCCCATACCTTCGCCAGTGCTGCCATATCCTCCTCTGCTACCCAAGTGTTCTCCCCATATCCATACCTCTCCCACTTTACTAGGAAGTAGAGTTGACCTCTCATCAACCAACTGTCTAAAACCTTTTCCACTACATAGCGTTCTTCTCCATCCACCAGCTCAGATGGTGGGGGTGGCTCAGCCCATTGGCCTGGTATCAGGTCATTGGTGGCTGGGATGAGTTTTACCACATTGAAGACTGGATGCAATTGGCACATGCAAGGGGGGAGCTGAAGCTTGTATGAATGCTTCCCCACTTGACTCTGGATGATGTATGGTCTGAGGTAGTAATGACTGAGTTTTTGGGAGGGTGTTAAGTGCATGCACACACACTTGTTTCAGGTGGTTCTGTGAGGGCGACTGTTTTGGAACCTGTCAAGACTGTGGTGTTAAGTAAATAACACTTCAATCTCTATGACCGTGGAAATAACAAGTCTAAGAGAATACTAAACTTTGCTGCAGCACAACTCCAGAAATAATTTAATATTTGTACCTTGGTTACAACCCTCTGTAATAACTTGACAAAGTTAAGACAACTGGATTGTAATGTGTTTCTTAGCAGTAAAGACTAATTGTCTGCAAAGTCTGTATTAGGCTCATGGGCACTATTGGGGTCCAAGTATTCCTAAAGAAGGGAATGCGCTCAGAGGCTAGAGGAAATAAGTGGATTGACTTGATATTCAAGTTAATTCACTCTGAGGAAAGACAGGATAAAGTGAAGTATTTGTGAGGCAACAACACTTAACTGGAGAGTATCTCTGAACAGGAAAATCAACTGAACAGATCAACTCTAAAGCAGAGTGTAACCGACTAGAAAATCGATAGCCAATCTCACCCTGTAGAATCACAAGGATGTCACCCACCTTTGGCATTAAGCAGGAAAATCAACTACTTAACTAAGACTAATACAGGAAAATCAACTGTACTAATCCCTGTCACTGGAAAATCAACAGATGACTAAGAGAAGTGTCACACGAGTCACGTGGATTGATAGGATAGAAGCAGATGTATGTATTGTTCTTTTAGGGGGCAGTATGTCCTCCTTTTATACCTTATTTACACTAGGGTGAGAACTTCTATCTATTAATGGTCATGGAAGATGGTAGAATATTATAGAAGGTTCCTAGCCAATCAACTTTCAGTTCCTAACTATGAGTCATTACCCAGCACAGCCTTGATCATGCACAGACCATGTACACTGCTTTTATGCCTTATATGTACATTATTTTGGTCTATTTACTCAGGCCATGTCAGGCCTTGCATAGCCCCATACCTGTGCTGTAGTAGCTAGCATAGCTCTGAGGCTGTGCCATTGTAATTAGCACAGCACTGAGGCTATGCACCTGGACACCGCTCGCTGAGATTGAGATTAAGCGCCCATGTTACTTGGTTTGGGAATATTAGCAAACTCAGCTGAGTATGTGGGCCTTTGTGGACACTTCAGTTGGGCTTCAACAAAATAAGGTGGCTTTAGCCTCGAAAAAATCATAAAAAATAAGAGTAAAATGTCATAAATTTGAGGCTATTGGATACTACATTTACATACCAACAGAATAATATTTATGTCACAATTCTAGTGACAAAAGTCAAAAATAAGCGAATATTGCAAAGAAATTCATAGAAAAAGAACTAGCACCATTGGGTGCTATGTACAGATAGGCCTAGATGTCCATGATCCCCTACAGCAACACTATTGACAAGGTCACAACAACAAGATACTCCAATGTTTAGTGAGCTGATAAGGGTAATTTCCACCTGGTGTAGCGGTAATCCTCAGTTTATACAAGGTTACTAGTAGTAAATACATAGAATGCCAACCTGGTGTAGCAGTAATCCTCAGAGATCAAGCTGAGGGGTAACCGTTACACCAGTCACACTTATATACCCTAGTGGAAAGTCACAGAAGGTCATGGAAGGTGACAGAAGGTTCTAAAGGTTCTAGAAGGTGATAGAAAGTGGTAGAAGGTCCCAGGAAGTTGTAGAAAATGATGGAAAAGTATGGAAAGTTCCAGATGGTGGTGGAAAGTTATAGAAGAACATAAACAGGAAACAACAACAGACAGTGATCTCCAACTGAACCCTGACAGGTTCAGCTTGGTCCAATGAGCCGAGGTTTGGACGTGGTGTCGGCTTCAATGTTCTTGCATTGCACCAATCCTCCTGCCTGTGCCACTGGATTTTGGACTGATGTTCAATAGAGGTCCGAGATGCTCAGTTCCAAATGGTTGGACTACTAACTTAAGTACTGGTAGCATATGTCTAACTTAGTCGATAATCTGAATGGAGAATACATACATGAGGACTAGTTACTTATATAGAGAATGGGGTGCCATAAGATATGCAACAATGTTGCACAAGGCATGGAAACGAGAATGTAAAGTATGGAAGTAAGAATAGTAATATATGAAAAGTGGGCATACATGCCGGTACATGTACCAAAGGGTGCTGAAGTGAAGCGAGCGAGTAATGAAGAATATAGTAGTGATGTACTGAACCAAACTGAGCTGAACCAAATAGTAACTTGTAAAGACTTGGAAGTCTGTAGCTTGTAATATGGTTGGTCAGACTTTGGTCGGTACAACCGAGGGAACTGAGGCTCAGTAGATCATACTTTGACAGAGGGTTGGGTTGTGTGAATCTCTGATCCATCAAGGAAGACTCGATCACCTATGTGATACTCAGGGGCAGCGATGTGGCATTGGTTGTAGTACCAAGCCATATCATCCTTTGCTTTGACCAGTGCTAATTTTGCTTCTTCCAATGACTTCTCCATCCTGTCTTTAAACTCATTCACCATCTCAGTTTGGGACTCAGGCTCTTGGGGCTCAAAACCCATGTGCAGGTGCATTCCCATGTCCAACATGAACAGGGTTTGCTGGGTGTCCAAGTGTATGTGATTGTTGTACTGGAACTCAGCCATTGGCAGGAGATTATCCCAGTCATCCTGTCACCTGTTGACAAATAACTGAAGGTACTGCTCCAGCTCCTGGTTAACACACTTGTTCTGGCCATTCCCTTGAGGGTGGTATGCTGTTGTTGCTGTGAGCTTGATCCCAAGGGGCCAATAGAGCTTGCAAGTGAATTCAGAAATAAACTATGGGCCTCAGTCAGAGACAACTTGCTTCAGCAGCCCATGCAACTTCTATATGTGCACAAGGTAGAGCCAAGCACTGTGATAGTCATGTTTTTAAGGAGGAAGTGTGCCCTCTTACTGACATAATAATCCACCATATTCATCACCACATCATATCCATGAGCCTTGGGGAGTTTGACTATGAAATCCACACTAATTGTGTCCCACTGAGACTCAGGGATTTGGAGTGGCTCTAGTTCTCCCATCAGCAGCTGTCTTTGGGCTTTGGTTTGGGTACAGAGGTCACAAGTTTTTACATACTGTCCCATGTACCAAGACATCTGTGGCCATCAGTAATTTCAGGATACCAGTTCAAGTGTTTTCCACCTCCCAGCATGCCCCACCACTTGGGTGTTGTTATGCTGGGACACAATACACTGCCCTAGTTTGGGGTCATTGGGGATGTAGATCCTCCCTCATAAGTGTAAGAGGCCTTCCCATTTGCTCCACTCAGCTGAGCATACCAACCAGTCATGCCCCTTTCTCAGCTCAGTGATCGCTTTGGCCACAGGATCCTTGAGTCTGGATGTTCAGAGGTGTACCCAAATGTCCTGAAGGAGGTCTTGCTCTTCCCCTACTGCCATGACTCCTTCTAAGTCCCAGATCATGAACAGTTCTGACTGAAGGAGGGTCATGTCCTTGTTATCCCCTGTGCCTCTTTGAGAGCACATCTGCCTTGCCCATGCTTCACCCCAGCTGATGGTGCAGTGCAAAGTTGAACTGAGATAGGTAGACGGACCACCTCACTTATCTTTGGCTGAGCTTCTTTGAGGTCTGGAAGTATTCCAGGCTCTTGTGATCCGTTCAGATCTCAAACTTTAGCTGGGCTCCCTCTAAAAAGTGCTTCCATTCCTCTAGTGCCTGCATGATAGCCAGCATCTCTTTGTCATGGATCTTGTAGTTCTGCTTGACTGGGCTCAGGCTTTTGGAGAAGAAGGTAATCGAGTGCCATTTTCCATCCTTGGTTGATTGTTGCAAGAGGGTTGCTCTTGTGGTGAAGTCCAAGGCATCAACTTCCATTCAGTACATCCGCAAGTCATCCAAGAAGGTCAGGATGGGCACCAAGGTAATCTGGTCCTTAAGCTTCTGGAGCTCCATTTCCTCTGCCTCTCCCTATCTCCACTGTTCTCCCTTTTTCATGAGATCAAACAGGGGACAAGCATGGAGCGAGAAGTCCTTGATGAACCTTTTGTAGAAGTTGGCAAACCCTAGAAACAACTGCACTTCCTTTCAGTTTGTCAGCCTTGGCCATTATGTCACTCCCTGAATCTTGACCAGGTCCATCTCTACCTTTCCTTCTGAGATGATGAGGCCAAGGTACTCTATGTGTGTCTGTCAAAACTTGCACTTATCCTTCCTCAGGTAGAGCTTGTTTTCCTGCAGGCATTCCAACACTTGTCATGTGATTCTTTGGTGTTTGGCTTGGGTTTTAGAATAGATGAGGATGTTGTCAATGTACACACAAATAACTCCTTCCATGATGAGGTCCTGGAAGATGTCATTCATCATCATTTGGAAAGTGGCTGGGCTGTTAGTGAGCCAAAAGAACATCACTAATGGCTCAAACAACCCTCAGTTCATTCAAAAGGCAGCCTTCCACTCATCTTCTTTAATCCAAACATTGCTATAGCCCCACCAATAATCAAGCTTCATGAAGTACTTCACTCCCTTGAGATGGTTAATTAGCTAGGGTATTAGAGGGAGTGGGTACCAATTCTTTATGGTCATGGCATTCAAGTGTTGGTAGTCCTGTACAAACCAAAGCGAGCCATCTTTTTTCTTGATGAAGAACACCAGGGAGGCCATCAGGGACTTAGATGGCTGAATACATCCCATGTCTAGGTTCTCTTGGATGAAATAATTGAGCTGGGCTTGCTCCAATGGGGACATGAGGTACACCTTGCGGTTGACATGGCTTGAGCCTGGCTCTAGGTCAATCATGTGATCCCAGATCCTTTGTTCAGGGAGTTCATCAAAGGACTCCTTTGTGAATATGTTTTCAAACTCTTGGAGGTAATCTGGGATCTTGGTCTTGGCTCAGGTGTTCTTGTAGTGTGCTTCCACCAGCATTTGTGTGGTTGGCTGTGTGACTTAGATGTACTCAGGTTTGGGCAGTAGTATCACGTACATTAACCTGTCTCCTTCCTCTAACTCATCCCAAGGACCCTATAGCCTGGAATCATCCTCTTCTTTATCTTCTTCTTCAGGCAGTTTCAGAAATGGGCTGGCTTAGCATGTCTGGATCTGTCATTTGACGCTGCAGGCTTCCTTCTACTCCTCTCAGACCTTGGCTTGGCATGTGTGGCACTTTGCAGGGCATCAGCTCAATTTAACCTTGTGGGTCTGCCAGTCTCAATCTCAGGATTGTGTTCCTCTAGCCAGGTGAACCCCAGGATGAGGTCCTAGCTGCCCAAGTTGGTGACCACAAAGGTGGTTCTCTCTATGTGTCCATCTACCCAAAGGATCATGTCTATGACCTCCCACACAGGTCTGGCCTCGTTTGGGGATCCATCTACATTGTAGACTGGGATCAGTCTCCAGAGCTTCCAGGCAGTGAGGCGGTGGCATTCCACATATCTTTGGCTCAGGAACTGTTCAGTGGCCCCACAGTCTACAAGGGCCAGTCCTGATTTGATCTCAGCAGTGTCAGTCATTTGAATCTCTACTTTGAGGAATAAGGATTTTGAGCTTGGGGTGGTTGCTACCATGAATATCTTTGGGAGTTTCCTCTCCCACTTTCAGAGCTATACCTGAGGAAGTTTTGGATTTTTAAGGGTGGTATCAGGTTTTGGTGCAACTATCTCAGTCTCGGTTTGGTAGGTTTTAATGGGGGGTGTCAAAGTACGATCCACCAAGCCTTGGTTCACTTGGTCATAATGACCAAGGTCCTTCCATACTAAACAATAAGCCCTTGACTTACAAGTCTTAGGATCACATTTGGCTCAGCTCGGTTACATTCCCCTTCACTCCATTCCTTCTTTTCTTTCATCCACTTCACTTCTCTTACCTCGGTTCATGTACGGGCATGTATGCCCGCCTTCACTCCTTCCAGTACTTTTGCTCCACATATCTTTATTCTAGTTTCCATGTTTTATGCAACCCTGTTGCATATCTTAGTGTTTCTCTTTTCCTATATAAGCTACCCATTATCTGGATGTATTCTCCATTTAGATAATCAACTAAGTTAGACATACACTACCAGTACTTAAGTTAGTAGTCCAACTGTCCAGTACCGAGCATCTTGGACCCCTACTGAACATCAGTCTGAAATCCAGTGGCATGGGCAGGAGGATTGGCGCAATGCAAGAATGTTGAAGCCAATGCCACATCCAAACCTCAGCTCATTGGACCAAGCTGAACCACCCAAAACAAGAGCATGTGTGCATGCACTTAACAGGGGGATGTTTCATTCTCTACCTCCAAACAGGAGAACCAATTATGTACAGGCAATGGGGGCACACTATTCACCCACTGAAGGCTCCAAAACCCTCCTCTTCCCTTTCTAACTCTTCTGCCACTTTTGTCTTGCCCCTGCCACTGGCCTTGGCTAATGAAGTGTCTGACATATTGGCCTGTGCTAATAGTTCTGGTAGCAGTTCCAGTTGCTCTTCTAGACTCATGGTCTTGATGTCAAACAACAGAGGACACTTTCAGGCATAGTGACCAGGCTTCTTGCATTGACAGCAGATCCCTGGGAGCATGACTTGGGTTCAGGCTTGGTCCACATCCATGGGAACTGGGCTTTCTTTCAGTGGCAGGAGGACAGATGGTGCAGTCAGGTGATTGGCTGGTGAAATTTAGGGGCTGGTCCATTCTACCCTCTGTGGCATCATGGGGGGTTGATATCTTACCATACATCACCTCAGCTGGCCTCCCTGAATGTGTTGTTCACCTCTTGGTTCCTCATGACTCTCCTTGCCTGTTAAATACATGCACACACACACCTTTAGTTCAGGTGGTTTGGCTCAGTCTGATGAGCCAAGGTCAGATGTGGTGTCAGCTTCAATGTACTTGTGTTGCACATATCTACCTGCCTGTGCCACTAGATTTTGGGCAGATGCTTGGTAGGCTTCTGAGATGCTCAGTACTGAATGATTGGACTACTGACTTATGGACTGACAGTGTATGTCTAATTTAGTCAATAATCTGAATGGAGAATACATATGTACATGAGGCTAATTACTTATATAGAGAAAGAGTTGCCATAAGATATGCAACAATGTTGCACAAGTCATGGAAATGAGAATGTAAGATATGGATGTAAGAATAGTAAAATATGAAGAACGGGCATACATGCCCATACATGTACTGAGGGTAACTGAAGCAAAGCAAATGAATAAACAAGAATATAAAGAAGTGTGATGTACCAAACCAAACCAAACCAAACACATTATAAGACTTGTGAGTCTGAAACTTGTTATACAGTACATGGGGACTTTGTTATAGATAAAGGAATAAAAGATGACATTTTAGATGGATACACAAGTAAAACAACTAAAAAATCAATACAACTAGGAATTAGTACAAAAACAGTAGCTATATGCATGGGACACTAAAGATAACTAAATTTCAAAGACCACCACAAAATATGTCATCAGTAGCTACATTTTCCATGATTCTACGAATATTTTACTTGTATGACTGGTATGGGACTCGGTTCATGGCACTTTAGCACCTCAGCGGCTAAAGGAGCAGGAAGCATGGGATGGAGATAGGAGATGACAAAGGGACACTAGGAACAGTGGACACAGTGGGAATTCATTGGAAATAGTATTAGAATGGAACAGAAGAGGTCTGGAGAAGTTTAGGACAAAGGGAAAGCCAAAACAGGCGCATATATGTCACCACCAAGGGATGCCAATGGATCTGTTAGTCATACAGCATGTATTGGGTAGCATACGAGACATAGGAGGATCATAAAAGGAAGAACTAGGACAAGTTGAAGTGATCTTTTTCTATTTGCAATAGCCCAGGTATAGCATATGTGACTACCTAACTTCGTACAATGCAGAAATCCGCCACTTCTCACCAGATATGGTTGTATTTCCTTTTTCTCTTCACTAGTAGCTCAGGGGATACAAGATCTATAGATATGAGATCTATAAGTACTACAACTGTTTGTAGTTAGCAACATACTGGATAATTGTCTATCAATTATTCTCTCCTTGCTCTGTTTGGCACTTTGCTAAAATCCCAATTAGGAAACATTCATTCAGACTCATCGTTCAAGTTCTGGATCACTCCAGATAGGTCACAGCTATATCAGACTAGTTGCTCACAAGTTTTGGAGTACTACAGACTGCAAATCCAATTGTTATTGGATTTACAGTATTTCCAGAAATCAGTACCAAGCTCTTGGTACCAGCGCTAAAGTGCCAGATTGACCAGAAAGCCTCTGGAACATTTTATTGCCAGAACAATAATGTATTTACATACAAAGAAAATATAGTATCTCCAAGAAGTAGCTTGGGATCTACCTGGACCATCAATTCCTGCCAAATAACCCCAACAGACTTTGGTCAGTATGACCGAGTGAACCCAGGCTCAGTAGATTGTACTTTGACATTGCCACCTTGTACCATCCCTCTGGATCATCAACGTCTGGGGCCCTGCTCCTAAGCAATGCCACCCTTGTCTGCATACTCAGTTTGAGTCCTCTGCGGAACTTGATCATGCACTTTTGTTGTCATGATACTCAGCCAGGTTGATCAGCTCTACAAACTGGTCAATGTATTCTTCTACCAAACCCTTGCCCTGGTACCAGCTCATTCCCTCTAGTCACATAAGGGCTGAGAGCTGCTCATTCCTCAGGCAAAATGGGCGTACAAAGTCAGTCTCAAAGGCATTCCAGTTTATGTAGTGGTGTTGCCAAGACCTCTTGCTTCAAAGGATTTTATTAGCAAACTGAGCCACTTGGTTGGTTTTAAAGAAGGAGAGGGCCCAGTGGATGCAGGCCTGGTCATTTGGGAAGTGATTGCCACAGATTGTGAAATAGATGCTACAGGAGTTGAGGAATGCATGGCCTTTGTTGCAGTCACCATTGAAGTCTGAGGGGGATGCCGGTCTAATTTGGGACAAAGCCAAGAGCAAGGGGCTTGGTATGCTTGGCTCACATGTGCTAGGCATTGGGTCATCTTTGGAGTCAAGGAACTCTCTTTCTTTTCTTTCTGGCTCATTTTCTAACTTCTGTATTATTGCCCTTAAAGTGTTAAAGTGTTACTAATTTGGCATTGGCAACTCAGTTCACAGCCAACTCTTGTTCTAACCATTGGAACCACTCATTGGCATCCATCTCAGGTCAGGAACTCAGTAGTGAGTACATTGTTGAGGCTGTTGCTGTTATAGAGGAGAGGATGTCTGGTGTTACATAAGCAAGTGAGATGAGGCTATCCAAGTTGCTTTCATTCAGACCAAAGCCACCTATGGTCATACAGTAATGTAACTCCCAGTCCTTGTTGGGTGAAGTTTTCCTAATGTAAGGGCAGCCCGTGAAGTGCTCACTGAGGTTACTGAGGTCACACAGCCAAGGCTAGGATGGGGGAAATCCTAAGTCTATTATCATATACACAGGAGGGGGTCTCACCTAGCAAGGGGGAAATCCTAAGAGGAAAACTTAGGATCCCTTGCTAGTGAGCTATGCAATCTATATAGTCATTGCCTGCTTCCTGCTTCTACTTCCTCAGCATACCTTACCCCTCAATTGGGTCCAAAGGTATGATGACCCCACAATCTGTACCTGGTGCCATGGCACCCTGGCCAATACTGTTGGGAATTTATATTGAGCAATTTATACATTCAAAACTTTATTATCAACTCACAAGTCAAGTCCAAGACATCTCCGAGTTGAGCCAAGTCAAGTTGAGGTGCAAACACACATATATGAGTTATTTCATTATGCAAAGCCAAGAGATTGCCATTCAAGCCATCCAACAAGTCATTATCCAACCAAACATCATATGAGTTGAGTCATCACCAATATCTATCATTACTTCTTTATCATATCGAGCCTTATGGATAATTCCAACCAATTAGGGAATGAGCCAAAGTGCCCAACAGAATCAAACCTTCATATAAGAAAACCCTGTGGGACATCTCGGACAGGCCACAATTAATTCCATACATCCCCAAACACAATGACACTTTATATGATGAATTATATGTATGTTTCCATGATATTCTCTGACTTTCCACTATGACACATTTCCCACATCATTTCCCCTCATCATTTTATCACATGTAGTCTTTACCCCTCATGTTAACCACATTTCACATGTTATGTTTGCCCCTTACCTCCTATATCTCACTAGTATATAAGGAAGTAGTTATCACTGTAAATCACAACAAGCTCCAACAGTTCTAACAATTAAAACATTTCCAAAACAATTCTATTATGATCTCATAACATCTTTATTCTCAAACCTTTCACTTAATCTCTGATTATTTCCCTATACTTTATTCAGTGTGGTGGCCATATTGTTTCACTCCAGCATTCACTTGACTCCCTATTTATAAAAAATACCTCCTCCTGTTGGTTTGGGATGCCTTGTACCTGGACCAAGTGAATGTTGCTTCACTTATTATTTGAATGCATGGTTCAGTTCAGTAACCTTTGGTATGTGTGGATTGGTTTGGGATTGGTTTGGGATTTGAAACAGGTGGTCCCCTGACAGCCAGACTGATTCTGGTCTCAATAGGCATGCTCAGCCTTTTAGGCACTTTGTAAGGGCAACCCCTGTAGTGCTCGCCAAGGTTACCAAAGTCACATGACTGAGGCTAGCAAGGGGGAAAACCTAAGTCTATTAGATTGTGTACATAGAAATAGAGCCTCACCTAGCAAGGGGGAAAACCTAAGAGGAAAACTTAGGGTCCCTTGCTAGTGAGCTATGCAACCTATATACCTGTCATCTGCTTCCTACTTCCTCAACATACCTTACCCTTCAATTGGGCCTGAAGGTATGATGTCCCCATAATCTGTATCCAGCATTATGGCACTCGAGCTGATGCCCTGGCCTCTCAGTTCAGTATGTCTCATATCCAGACCAAGGTGTTATGATAGCACTTATTGTTTGAATGTGCAGTTCAGTTCAGTAACACTTGGTATGGACAGATCAGCTCAGTATCAGCTTGGGATTTGAAACAGGTCCCCTGACATCACCCCCCCTTCTAGAGTGTTGCATCCTCAAAGCATGTGCCATGATTGATTCAAAATCCATTGACCAAATCCTTTGGGGTGCTCCTGGGTGTGCATAGTAGAACACCTGTACCTTCACCGGTGCTGCCATGTCCTCTTCCACTACCCAGGTGTTCTCCTCACACCCATACCCCTCCCACTTCACTATTATGTAGAGTCGACCCCTCATCAACCAACTGTCTAACACCCTCTCTACCATCTAGTGCTCCTCTCCATCTACCAGCTCAGGCGGTGGGGGAGGTTCAGATCTTCACCCAGGGATCAGGTCTTTGGTGGCTGGAATGAGCTTGACCACATTAAAGACAGGATGGAGTTGGGACATGGATGGAGGGAGCTTGAGTCTGTATGTGTGTCTTGCCACCTGGCTCTGGATGATGTATGGTCCAAAGTAGCAGTGTCCGAGTTTTTGGGAGGGTTGGGTCATGTGAATGTCAGATCCATTGAGGAAGACTCGGTCACCTACGTGATACTCAGGGGCTGGAACATGGTGTTGGTTGTAGTACCAAGCCATGTTGTCCTTCACCTTGGCCAGTGCTGATTTCGCCTCTTCCAACAACTTCTCCATCTTGTCTTTGAACTCATTCACCATCTCAGTTCGGGACTCGGGCTCTCCAGGCTCAAAGCCCATGTGCGGGTGCCTCCCTGTGTATAAAATGAACAGGGTTTGCTGAGTGGCCGAGTGTACATGGTTGTTGTACTGGAACTCAGCCAATGGGAGTAGGTCATCCCAGTCATCCTGCCACTTGTTGATGAACAGACAAAGGAACTGTTTGAGTTCTTGGTTGACACACTCAGTTTGTCTGTCTGCATGAGGGTGGTATGCCATTGTGGCTGTGAGTTTGATACCAAGGAGCTGGTAGAGCTTGCGAGTGAATTTGGCAATGAATTGAGGGCCTCGGTTGGAGATGACTTGCTTCAGGGGCCCATGCAATTTCCACATGTGTGCAGGGTAGAGCTGAGCTTATCTGACATTCTGGTACTTGGGCCGATACCTCAGCTCCTCGGTTCAGTACATCATGCAGTTGGACTGAGCAGCTGTTGTAGCTTTCATCATATGTATGCTTGGTTTGGCTCAGTCACCATTAGTATAAGCAAACTGTTTCAGCATTGGTTCAGGTCACAAAATGGGTGGTCCCCTGACATCACCCCCCCTTCTATAGTGCTGTGTCCTTGAAGCACATGCCATGATGATTCAAAGGCCACTGATCGAATCCTTTGGAGTGCTCCTTGTTGGGGAACTGATTAGATATATTGGAATGTATTTATGACTATTTGAGGGAATTTATTTTGAAGGAAAAAATTGAGATTCAGGCTTCTTGGTGAACTAACTATTGCACGTGACATGTGAATCTGTGTGCACCTGGCGGAGTTTGAAATACCCCAAACCTTCGGTAGGAGGAAATAAATGATTTTGGAGTGTTCTAGCTACTAGAACAAACATATAATAGGTAGTAAATATACCTATTATCTAATATATCGATGAGGGATGGGTCCTGGTGTGATATCTGTGACTGGGAGGCTAGCAGAATAAAAGAAAACAATATTTCTAGATATTGTCTCAGTGAAGGGATAGAACTAGAATTCCTTATTTTATAGTGTCAAAATGTCATAGCTTTGAACAAGTAAACTAATATAAATCATTGGAAATGATTAGAAATGGTTGGCAATAGAAATAGGGGTCAGGGGAAGAAGATTGATCCCCTGTCAGCTTGGTCATGATGAAAATGAATAGAAATGCCTTCCTGTGATCTTGGATACTGTTGGGAATTTTTCTTGTGACTAACTAGCTAATATAAATGTGGGAAACAAGTCATGCGCACTAGGGAATTGGAAGTACAATAGGGGGGAATTAATTCTCCTGTAAGTATTGGAAATTCAATATAAAAAATATTACATATCCAAAAGATGAATATATGCGCCATGATTCATTTAGAATATCTTTATATTCATCTTGAAAGGTGCGCTGTGAGGTTTCAGGCTGGGGGGTGAAGAATTGAAGCTGAAATGAATATTCTGGTAGCATGGGTAGGAAAAGAAGATCATTTCCTGGGGACTTATTGGCCTTTTTCTATAACACTCCTGGGTGTGAGTGGTAGAACTCTTGTATCTTTGCAGGTGCTGCCATGTTCTCCTTGGTTACCCAGGTGTTCTCCTCATATCCATACCCCTCCCACTTCACCAAGAAGTAGAGTCGACCTCTTGTCAGCTGACTGTCCAATACCCTCTTGACCACATAGCGCTCCTCCCAATCTATCAGTTTGGGTGGTGGGGGTGGCTCAGTCCTCCAGCTGGGTATTGGGTCTTTGGCAGCTGGGAGAAGTTTGACCATGTTGAAGACTGGATGAAGCTGGGACATGGATGGGGGGAGTTTAAGCTTGTACAAGTGCTTCCCTACTCGGCCCTGTATGATGTAAGGCCCAAGGTAGCAATGACCAAGCTTCCAGGAGGGGAGGGTTGTGCACATGTCAGATCCATCAAGGAAGACTCAGTTGCCTATACAGTACTTGGGGGCTGGAACATGGTGCTGGTTGTAGTACCGAGCCATGTCGTCCTTTGCTTTGGCCAGGGCCAACTTTACCTCCTCCAATGACTTCTCCATCCTGTCTTTGAATTCATTCACTGTCTTGGTTTGGGACTTGGGCTCTCCAGGCTCAAAGCCCATGTGTGGGTGCCTTCCTGTGTCTAGCATGAATGGGGTTTGCTGAGTGGCTGAGTGTATGTGGTTGTTGTACTGGAATTAGGCCATTGGGAGCAGGTCATCCCAGTCATCCTGTCACTTGTTGATGAACAGCTGAAGGTACTGTTCCAGTTCTTGGTTCACATGCTCGGTTTACCTGTCTGCCTGAGGTTAGTATGCCATTGTGGCTGCAAGTTTGATCCCAAGGAGCCAATAGAGCTCACAAGTGCACTCAGCAATGAACTGTGGACCTCAGTTAGATACAACTTGCCTTGGGAGCCCATGCAACTTCTATACATGTGTGAGGTAGAGCCGGGCAAGGCCAAGCACCATGATGGTTGTGTTTGTGGGGAGGAAATGTGTACTCTTGCTGACCAAGTCCACTACATTCATCACTACATCATAACCATGGGATTGGGGGAGTTCAACTATGAAATCCATGCTGATCATGTCCCACCAAGACTTGAGGATGGGCAGCGGTTCAAGTTCTCCCATTGGCGGCTGCCTTCAGGTCTTGGTTCAGGTACAGAGGTTGCAGGTTTGGACATATCAAACCAACGTACTGAGACATCTGTGGCCACCAGTGGTTTTTTGATACAAGTTAGAGGGTCTTCCATCTTCCCACATGTCCCACCACTCAGGTATCATGGTGCTGGGAGATGATGTATCATCTCAGTTCAGGATCATTGGGGACATAGATCCTACCCTGAAAGTGCAAGAGGCCTTCCCACTCGCTCCACTCAGCCAAATGCACCAATTTGTTGTAACCCTTCCTTAGCTCAATGATTGCTTTGGCCACCAGATCCTCAGGTCCAGACATTTGCAGGTGTGCCCAAATGTCCCAAAGGAGGTCTCACTCTTCTCCCACCACTGTGACTCCTTCTAAGGCCCAGATTGTGAACAGGTCTGGCTGAAGGAGGGTCATGTCCTCATTGTCTCCTGCCCCCCTCCCATGGTCTGACCTCCTCAAGAACGCATCAACTTTGCCCATGCTTCAGCCTGGCTGGTGGTGAAGCATGAAGTCAAACCAAGACAGGTAGAGGGACCACCTTGCTTGCCTTCAATTGAGCTTCTTTGACATCTGGAGGTACTCTAAATTCTTGTGATCCATCCAGATCTTGAATTTGAGTTGGGCTCCCTCTAGGAAGTGCTGCCACTCTTCCAAAGCTTGCATGATGGCCAGCATTTCCTTGTCATGGATCTCATAGTTTTGCTTGACTGGACTTAGGCTTTTGGAGAAGAAGGCAATCAGATGCCATGTCTCATCCTCAGGTGACTATTGTGAGAGGGTGGTTCCTGTTGCAAAATATGAGATGTTGGCTTTGACTCAGTACATTCATGAGTCATCCAGAAACATCAAAACCAGGGCCAAGGCAATCTGATCCTTTAGCTTCTGCAGCACTGTCTCCTCAGTCTCTCCCCACTTCCACTCTTTTCCTTTCTTTGTGAGATCAAACAGGGATCGAGCATGGAGTGAGAAGTCTTTGATGAACCACTGGTAGAAGTTAGCAAACCCAAGGAAGGACTGTACCTTCTTCCGGTTAGTAGGCCAAGGCCATTTGGTTACACCCTGGATTTTAACTGGGTCCATCTCCACCTTCCCTTCTGAATGATCAGCCCAAGGTATTCTATGTGGGTCTGTTTGAACTCGCACTTCTCCTCCCTCAGGTAGAGTTTGTTCTCTCGGAGGCATTCTAGCACTCATCTCATGATCACTTGATGCTCGGCTCAGGTCTTTGGGTAGATGAGGATGTCATCAATGTATATGCAAATGACCCCTTCCATAATAAGGTCCTGGAAGATCTCATTCATTATCATCTGGAATGTGGCTGGGCTGTTAGTGAGTCCAAAGCACATCACTAGCAGCTTGAACAATCCTTGGTTTGTCCAGAAAGCTGCCTTCCACTCGTCACCCTCCTTGATTTGGATGTTGCTGTAACCCCACTGAATGTCCAGCTTTGTGAAGTACTTAGCCCCCCTTGAGCTGGTTAATCAGCTCATGTATGAGAGGGAGTGGGTACCAATTCTTTATGGTCATGGCATTCAGTCATCAGTAGTCCTGCATGAGCCAAAGCAAGCTGTCCTTCTTCTTGATGAAGAACATTGGGGAGACCATCAGGGATTTTGACAGCTGAATACACCCCATGTCTAAGTTCTCCTGGATGAAGTTGTTGAGCTGGGCTTGTTCCACTGGGGACATGGGGTACACTTTGCAGTTGACTGGATTGGAGCCTGGTTCTAGCTTGATGGCATGGTCCCAGATCCTTGGCTCAGGGAGCTCATTGAAGGATTCATTTGCAAACAGGTTTTCAAACTCTTGGAGATAGTCCAGAATCTTGGTCTCAGCTTGGGTGTTCTTGTAGTGTGCTTCCACTAGCCTTTGTGAGGTCATCTGCATGGCTCGGATATGCTTCAATTCAGGTGGCAGCATCACATACATCAGCCTGTCCCCTTCCTCCAACTCTTCCCAAGGCCCCTCTGGCCCAGTATCATCCTCCTTCTGCTCATCCTTGTCCTTGGAGAGCTTCAGGAATGGGCCAGCTTGGCACATCCAAATTTGTTGCTCTTCCCTTAGAGTCTCCTTCTGTTCTTCCTGAACCTTGGCTCAGCAGGTATGACACTGGTCTAGGCATCAGTTCATTTTGATCTTCCGAGTTTGCCAGTTGATCTCAGGATTGTGCTTCTCCAGCCAGGTGAACCCAAGAATGATGTTCTGCCCACCCAGGTTGGTGACTGCAAAGGTGGTGTGCTTGGAGTGCCCTTCTACTCGAAGAATCACATCCACTATCTCTTGAATAGA
The DNA here is from genome assembly GCA_003316585.1 of Gomphus bonarii. NCBI lineage: Eukaryota > Fungi > Basidiomycota > Agaricomycetes > Gomphales > Gomphaceae > Gomphus > Gomphus bonarii. The sequence goes on from QFEC01004832.1 coordinate 32,459, forward strand.
TCCTGCTCTATTGGAGGATTCATCCATGTTCTAGACAGGGATTGGCTGCAGGAGTTTCCAAGTGGTAAGGCAAAGATGTGTTATAGATCAAGGAATAAAGGATGCCATTCTAGATGGATACATAGTTAAAACAACCAAAAAATAGATACAAAGAGGAATTAGTACAAAAACAGTAGCTATATGTGTGGGACATTAAAGATAACTAAAATACAAAGTCACCAGAAAAATAATCTCATCAGTAGCTACATTTCCCATTATTCTATGAATTTTTTACTTGTATTTATTAAGGATATAGTAATTCCCTTTTTGTTTGAGTGATATGAGTCATCAGCTTCTTGGTTAGACTCTCTGAAGTTATAACTTTGTTTATTCTACCCAGAATATTCCTCTCTGAAATAAGCGATGAGTGACACAACCTTTAACGCGAGGCTGGTCCTAATGGCTTAGACACGAGTTTCTAGTTTAACTTTAGAGTCGAGTCAATGACTTTGTAGGACTGTTTTTATGAAGTTTTTATCACTATTGATCTTATGAGATACCGCTAGCTACTTATACAATGTGTATTTATGTAGCTCAGTCATGTTATTTCCTTTCCTGGATGATTTGTGAGAATATGACGCGTGTAGGACCTGGTTGATAATACTATGATGATTGTATATCATTGCGAGTGACTCATTGTGTTAAGTGCGTGCACAACACGCCCTTGGTTCAGGTGGTTTGGCTCGGTCCAATGAGCCGAAGACTGACGTGGCGTTGGCTTCAACGTTCTTGCGTTGCACCTATCTATCTGCCGAGCCACTATATTTCGGATGAGGCTCGGTTAGGGACCGAGGGTGCCAAATCGAGCGGTGGACGAAGGGGCTTAAGAACTAGAGGACGTATATCTAACTAAGTCGATTATCTGAATGGAGAATACATACAGATAATAGGTAACTTATATAGGAAAAGAGAGACGATTAAGATATGCAACAGAGTTGCATTAGAGATGGAAACTAGAATGAAGATATGTGGAACGAAAGTACTAGAAAGAATGAAGGCGGGCATACATGCCCGTACATGTACCGAAGGGTACCGAAGCGAAGCGAATGAATGAAAAGGATAAGATGGGGTGAAGTAGAACATAACCGAGCCGAGCCGAACGTGATCCTAAGACTTGTAAGTTACAGACCTCGGTTGTTGCGGCCAAGTGAGCTGAGGCTCGGTAGATCGTACTTTGACACATGTTTAATGTCCGTGTGTGTTGACTGTGTTTGAATATCGGCTTACGATGGTGTAAGCCCGGTTATGGTCCATATCGGGTCTTTTTCCTTTTTGGTAGATGGCCTCGGAAGATAGTCGTTCCGACTCAGTAGGTGATCGTCCACTCTCCTGTAATTGCCCACGGCATTTAACTCAAGCCGCTGCCTCATAACTCGATGTGTAACTACCAATGATGAATGTAAATATGTGAAAAGTCTTTGCTAGACTGTGATTCTGAGATACATGAGGGTTTGGAACATATGTTTGTTTTACATGTATAAAATTGCATATACTTATTCTTAACAGTATTACTGGTACGGGGCTCAGTTCACGGCACTTTAGCACCTCAGCAGCTAAAGGAGTGGGAAGCATGGGATGGAGATAGGAGATGACAAAGAGACACTAGGAACAGCGGACACAGCAGGAAAACATTGGCAATACCATTAGAATGGAACAGAAGAGATCCAGAGGAGTTTGGAACAAAGGGAAAGCCAAAACGGGCGCATATATGTCACCACCAAGGAATGCAAATCAATCTACTGGTTGTACAGTGTGCTACTGGTATTGGGTAGCATATGATACTTAAGAGGATCATAAAAGGAAGGGTCAGGACAAGTTAAAACCATCTTTTTCTATTTGCAATAGCCCAGGTATAGTATATGCAGCTGCCTAAGTTCATACAGCATGGAAATCTGCCGCTTCTCACCAGATATGGTTGTATTTCCTTTTTCTCTTCACTAGTAGCTTAGAGGACACAATATCTATAAGCACAACAGCATTTTGTAGTTAGTGCTTTACTGGATAATTGTCTATCAATCATTCTGTCCTTGCCTTACTCAGCACTTCACTTAACATCCCAATTAAAAATCATTGCTCAGGCTCATCGTTCGAGTTCTGGATCACTCCATATAGGTCACAGGTATATCAGACTAGTTTCTCACAAGTTTTGGAGCACTACAGACTGCAAATCCAATTGTTATTGGATTTACAGTGTTCTCAGAAATCAGTACCAAGCTCTCGGTACCAGCGATAAAGTGCCGGATTGACCAGAAAGCCTCCAGAAGAGTTTATTGCCAGAACAATAAAGCTTTTACACCTATACAAAATATAGTATCACTAAATAGTAGCTTAGGATCCCCCTGGACCATCAAATCTCTGCCAGATAACCTCAACAAGATGTTCAGCATAGGCTCGGTTCATGAACAGTCTGGAGGCCCTACTGTTGATGAGGGTGGGTCCAGACCAGACCTTGGCCATATTGGTAGTCTGAATCTCTACCTTGATAATGAGAGAATTAGGGCTTGGGTCAGCTGCAATGACATATTTCTTTGGGAGCTTCTGTTGCTGTTTTGGGAGCCATACCTAGGGGGGTTTCACAGGTTTGGGGGTGTCAGGTTTTGGTGTGGCTGTTTTGGTCTTGGTTCAGCATGGTTGAATGGGGGTTGTTTCACATTCTACTTCCAAACATGAGAACCGGTTATGTACAGGCAGTGGAGGTGCATCACTCATCCACTGTGGGCTCCAAAACCCTCTTCCTCCTTCTCCAATATTTCTGCCATTTTGGTCTCAAACCTGACCTTGCCTCTGTTGACAGAGAGCTCAATTCATTGGCCAGTGCTAGTAGCTTGGGTAGCAGCTCCAGTCGTTCTTCTGCAGTCATGGTCCGGACATCAAATGAGAGGGGGCACTCCTTGGCATAGTGGCCCAGTTTCCTACATTGGGAGCAAACTCCTGGCAGTGTTGCTCAGGGCCCAGTTCAGTCAATGTCCATGGGGGCTGGGCCATTTTTTGGTGTGATGGGAGCAGATGGGACCAACTGCCAGGGGTCAACATTGGCTCTGGGTCTCTCCCAAGTGGCTCTCATTGGGATTGTGGGGAACCAAGGCATTGTGACTGTTTGTTTGGCTTCAGTTTGCTTCTGTGAACACATCACTTGCTTCTCAGTTCCTCACAACCCTTCTTGTTGCTTCATACCACCCTTCTGGATCATCAAAGTCTGGTGCTCTGGTCCCTAGTAGGGCCACTCGGTTCTACATCAGTGGTTTGAGACCCTTGCAAAACTTGATCATGACCATCTTGTTGTCATGGTACTTGGCCAGGTCTATTAGCTCTATGAACCGGTTGATGTACTCTTCCACTGAATCTTTACCCTGGTACCATCCCATCCCTTCAAGTCTCGTGAGGGCTGAGAGTTGTTCATTCTTCAGGCAGAAACAGTTGATTAAGTCAGCCTCAAAGGTGTTCCAATCTGGGTAATGCAACCAGGCAGACCTCTCAGCTTGGAGGACCTTGTTAGCAAACCAAGCCACTTGGTCAGACTTGAAGAAGGAGAGGGTCCAGTGTATGCAGGCCTGGTCATTCAGGAAGTAATTGCCACAGACTGCAAAATAGATGCTGCAGGAATTGAGGAATGCACAGCCTTTGTTGTGGTTGCCATTGAAGTCTGAGGGGGATGCCAGTCTAATTCAGGAGACAGCTATAGGCAAGGGGCTCAGGGCCCTCAGTTCATGGGCACTAGGCATCAGGTTGTCTTCAGGGTCAAGGAACTCTCTTTCTCTTTCTCTTCTCTGGTTCACTTTCTAATCTCTGCATTATTGCTCTTAAGGTGTTACTAATTTTGGCATTATCTGCTCAGTTTGCCACCAGCTCTTGTTCCATCCAAAGGAAGTGTTTGTCGGCATCTATTTTGGCTCAGTAACTCAGTAGTGCATGTGATGCCAAGGCTGTTGCTGTTATAGAGGAGGGGGAGTCTGGTATGATGTAAGCAAGCAAGGTAAGACTATCCAAGATGCTTTCATTCAGACTGAACCCGCCTATGGTTGTATGGTAATGCGACTCCCAGTCCTTATTGGGCAAAGGTTTCCTAATGTAAGGGCAACCCCTGTAGCATTCGCCAAAGTCACACAACTGAAGCTAGCAAGGGGGAAAACCTAAGAGGAAAACTTAGGGTCCCTTGCTAGTGAGCTATGCAACCTATATACTCATCATCTGGTTCCTACTTCCTCAGCATACCTTACCCCTCAATTGGGCTCTAAGGTATGCCAATCCCACAACTCGTATCTGATGTTCTGGTACTCAGGCCAATACCTCAGCTGCTTGTTTTGGTACATCACATGATTGGACCAAGCAGCTGTTGTAGCTCTTATCATATGTATGCTTGGTTCGGCTCAGTCACCATTGGTATAGGTGAACCGGTTTGGCATCGGTTCAGGTCATGAAACAGGTGGTCCCCTGACAGTGGTCCCCTGACACACTTCACATCTTCCCAAAACAGAATGTAGTGTTTGTAATCAATGGGAGAGATGTGGTGTTAATGGAAATAGTGTAGAGGATAAGTCTGAATGATTCTATAAAGAAATGGAAGCAATAGGATCTAATAGTAAAGAGTTATTGTATTTTCAATTATTATAGTGGGTAGCTAATTTGATTCTGTGGTGGCTTTGCATATTCCAAATTGGGATAAAATGGAAACAATGCTCAAAGGAGGGTTGGATTAAGTGCATAGATATAGTTGAAAAATGTAGAAGGCTAGTGATTAATCTTGTGCACATATTAGGTGGTTATAGAACCACCTCTTAATCCAGCTGTTAAATGTGTGTGCAGAGGCCCTTGGTTTGGGTGTTTGGCTCAGTCCAATGAGCCAAGACAGACATGGCATTGGCTTCAATGTACTTGCATTGTGCCTACCTACCTGATGTGCCACTGGATTTTGGATGGAAGTTTGGTAGGTTCCTGAGATTGTTGGTACCAAACAGTTGGATGATGGACTTAGGGACTGAGAGCATATGCATAACTTAGTTGATAATCTGAATGGAGAATCCATACATAGAACTAACTACTTATATAAAAACAGAGTTACCATAAGGTATGCAACAGGGTCACATAAGGATGGCAACTCAACTGTAAGGAATGGATACTAGAATAGGTAAAATGTAGGGGGTGGGCATACATGCCCATACATGTACCAAAGGGTACCAAAGCAAAGAAAATGAATGTAAAGGAATATAAAGAAGTGGAATGTACTGAACCAAGCTGAATGTACATGTATGGCTTGCAAGTCTGTAACTTGTTATATGGTACACAGGGACTTCAGTTGGTATAACTGAGTGAACTGAGGTTTGGTAATTTGTACTTTGACAGTACCTCCTCTTAATGGCTGAACCCATGAAGCCTGTAAGCGGAGTTTGAATATTTAAGGTTTGGGACACCTATCTGAGGTAAGCAGATTGTTTGGGGATTGAATTTCCCAGGGAAGGCTTCTTCCATCAACTCCCACCACCCAGCATCATCCCATGCCCTCCATCTGCCAAGGATGGGCTACAAAACAGACAAAGAAGAGCAACAGCTCAAGGCATGCTGACCTGAATGCAAGTGCATTCACACACAGAAAGAGTGCTAAGAGCACCAAGAGAAGGAACAACACAAGCACAAAGAGTGGGAGCAGCAGGAGGATAGGGAGCAGCAGCAGGAGGAGGAGAGGATGAAAAAGAAAGAGGAAGAGAATTGGGAGCAAGAGAGGACCAAGGAGGAGGCCTGAGTCATGGCCAAGAAGCAGGCTGAGGCTGCCAAGGAGGCAGCCAACAAAGAGGAAGCAGCCAAGGCTGCTCAAAACACTACCAGCCCAGCCATGGGCTGATGAAGATGACATGGCTGAACCAGCCAAAAACAAAAAGAGGGCCCATGCACTTAAGATGCATGAGGCCCTGAAAAAGGTCACAGTAACAAAGCCACCACTGACAAAGCAACCCAAGAATGCACAGGCCAGGTCAAGCAAGGGGCCAGGGATGGCCAAGGTACCGAGGGTGCCTCGCCAGGTGTCAAAGTACGATCTACCAAGCCTCGGTTCCCTCGGTCATACCGACCAAAGTCTGACTGACCATATTACAAGCTACAGACTTCCAA
>QFEC01004834.1:0-11990 GCA_003316585.1 Gomphus bonarii
AGGAAATCAACAAGAAACAACAACTGACAATGAATCTCGAGCTGAACCCTGACAGCTGCCCTTACACCCCTTGCCAGTTTGAGGGACATGACTTGCTTTGGTAGTCCATGCAACTTCCATATGTGTGCTAGGTAGAGTCAGGCTGCCCCTAATGCTGTGATGGTGGTGTTCATAGGGAGGAAATGTGCCCTCTTACTTACTGAATCTACTATATTCATGACTGCATTGTGGCCATGGGCCTTAGGGAGTTTGACTATGAAATCTATGTTAATTGTGTCCCACTGAGACTCAGGGATTGGGAACAGTTTGAGTTCTCCCATCAGCAGCTGCCTTTGGGCCATGGTTTGGGTACAGAGGTCACAAGTCTTCATGTACTATCCTATGTACTGAGGTATCTGTGGCAACCAGTAGTTTTGGGATATGAGCTTGAGCATCTTCCACCTGCCTGCATGTCCCACCACTCAGGTGTCATGATGTTGGGACACAATATGTTGCCTCAGCTCTGGGTCATTGGAGACATAGATCCTTCCTTGGAAGTGTAATAGGCCATCCTGCTTGCTCCACTTGGCTAAGTGTACTGATCTGTCATGCCCCTTCCTGAGTTCAGTGACCACCTTGGCTACAGGGTCCTCAGGTCCTGAGGTTCAGAGGTGTCCCTGGATGTCCTGAGGCAGGTCTCATTCTTCTCCTGCTGCCAATACTCGCTCTAGGGCACAAATGGTGAACAAGTCCAGCTGAAGGAGGGTCATGTCTTCATTATCTCCTGCCCCTGAACCATGGTCTGACCTTCTTGAGAGTGCATCTGCCTTGCTCATACTTTGGCTGGATCAGTGATGGAGCATGAAGTCAAACTGAGATAGGTAGAGAGACCATTGTGCCTGCTTTTGGTTGAGCTTCTTTGAAGTCTAGAAGTACTCCAAGTTCTTGTGATCCATCCAGATCTCAAACTTGAGCTGGGCTCCCCCTAGGAAGGGCTACCACTCTTCCAACACCTGCATGATGGCCAACATCTCCTTGTCATGGATCTCATACTTCCACTTGACTGGACTAAGGCTTTTGGAGAAGAATGCAATGGGATTCCATGTTCTATCCTTGGGCCACTGCTGTGAGATAGTGGCTCCCATGATGAAGTCAGAGGCATTGGCTTCCAATTGGTACATCCATGAATCATCTGGGAATGCCAAGACAGGGGCTGAGGTGATCTGATCCTTAAGTTTCTGGAGTGCCATCTCCTCAAGGTCCCCCCACCTTCACTGCTCTCCTTTCTTTGTGGGGTCAGGCAAGGGTTGAGCATGGAGTGAGAAGTCTTTGATGAATTGCCAGTAAAATTTTGTGAACCTGAGAAAGAACTGTACTTTATTTTGGCTCATGGGCCTCAGCCACTCAGTCATGCCCTGAATATTGACCAGGTCCATCTCTACCCTTCCTTCTGAAATAATGAGCCTGAGGTATTCAATGCATGTCTGCTTGAATTTGCATTTCTCCTTTCAGATAAAGCTTGTGTTCTTGGAGGTGTTCCATCACTCATTGCATGACCCTTTGGTGCTCAGCTCAGGTCTACAAGTAGATGAGGATGTTATCTTTATACAAACAAACAACCCCTTTCATGATGAGATCTTGGAAGATGTCATTCATCATTGTTTGGACTGTGGCTAGACTGTTGGTGAGCCCAAAGAACATCACTAGCAGCTCAAACAACCCTCAGTGAATTTGGAAGGTGGCCTTCCAGTCATCACCTTCCTTAATCCAATGCTCTCAAACTCTTGGAGGTAATCTGGGATCTTGGCCTCAGCTTGGGCATTTTTGTACTGTGCCTCAGCTAGTCTTTGTGAGGTCATCTGCATGGCTTGGATGTATCTGGGCTTGAGTGGCAACATCATGCACATCAACCTGTCTCCTTCCTCTAACTCATCCCAGGACCCCTCTGGTCCATCATCACCTCTCTCCTCTATCACTCATTCATCCTCCCCCTCAGGCTGCATAGGGAACAGGCCTGTTCATCACATCCAGATCTGTTGCTTGGTCCTTTTGGCCCCTTTCTGCTCCTCCTGAATCTCAGTTCAGTAGGTGTGGCACTTAGTGGGACATGGGCTTATCTTGACCTTGTGAGTCTGCCAGCCAATCTTGGGATTGTGTTCCTCTAGCCAGGTGAATCCTGTTGAGTTTATGATTAAATGCAGAGATTGATGACTTAGGGGGATCCTTCACTACTATAACTTGTTATAATTTCTAATGATAAAAGTGTCTTGTTGTTCTGGCAACAGGACTTCTGGAGGCTTTCCAGTCAATTCAGCACTTTAGCACCAGTACTGGGAGCTTGGTACTGATTTCTGGGAACACTGTAAATTCAATAACAATTGAATCTGCAGTCTGTAGTACTCCAAATGTTGTGAGCAGCTCATCCTAAGTGACAAAAACCTATCTGGAGTGATCCGGAACTCAAACAATGAGTGTGACACAGTAGAGTAACAATTTAGTAGTTAAACTGATTGAGTGCCAGTTCAAACAAGGAGAAAATAATTGTTAGACAATTATTTGCTGGGGTACTACCTATGATACACTGTAGTACTTATACAAGAAGTTGATACCTAGTTACTAACAAAGAGAAAAATGAAATATAACTGAATCTGGATGGAAGCAACAGATTTCTGTGCTGTACAAAGTTAGGCAGTTGCATATGTCATAACCAAATTATTGGAAATAGGGAAAATAATTGGAAATGCCTTTTAGATCTTCTTTCTTTGATCCTCTCTTATTCCTTGTGCTACAATATATCAGTAGTATGCTGTAAGAAGTGTGAATCAATTAGTGACTTCTGGTGGTGGCATATATGCGGTTACCTAGCCTCTCCCCGAGTCCCTGTCTGTCTCAGACCTTTTCTGTTCCATTACTACTTCATTTCCAATTAATTCCCACTTGGCCTGGTGCTCCTAACATCCCTGTACCATCTCCTATTCCCATTCCATACCTTCTGCTCATTTAGCTGCCAAGGTGCCAAAGTGCCAGGAACTGAGTCTTGTGTCCATAATACATGTAAAAAATATTCATAGAAAGATGGGAAATGTTGCTAGGAATGTAATTCTTTTTGTGGTGGCTTTGTATAATTGATATATTTAATGTCCCATGCATATACCTTGTCTTTTTGTATTACTTTCAGTGTGTTATCTAATTTTTATGATTTTAACTATGTATCCATCTTTCAATGGCATCTTTTTCCCTTTATTTATAACAAATCCCAGGATGAGGTCCTGCTTGCCTAGGTTGGTGACCACAAAGGTAGTATGTTCTGTATGCCTGTCTACCTGAAGAATCACATCCACAATCTCACAATCTCTCAGATTGTTCCTGCCTCATTTGGGGAGCCATCTATGTTGTAGACTGGGATTGGTTTCTGAAGCTTCTGAATGGTGAGGCAATGGCATTCTCTGTAGGCTTGGCTCATGAACTGTCTGGTGGCCCCACAATATATGAGGGCCAGCCCTGACTTGACCTTGGCCATGTCAGTCATTTGAATCTCTACCTTGAGGACTAGAGATTTTGGGCTCAGGGTGGCCACTAGTATGTACTTTTTTGGAAGCTTCCTTTCCCACTTTTGGAACCATATCTGAGGGGGTTTTGAAGGTCTAGGGGTGGCATCAGGTTTTGGTGAGGCTATATTGGTCTCAGTTGGGTAAGGATGAATGGGGGGTGTTTCATTTTCTACCTCCAAACAGGAGAACTGATTATGTACAGGCAGTGGGTGTAGTATTCACCAACTGCAAGCTCCAAAACCCTCTTCTTGCCCTTCTAATGCTTCTACTTTTGGTCTCTTCATCAGTCTCAGCTGATGGGGTGCTGGACATGTCAGCCAGTGCTAGTAACTCAGGTAACAGTTCCAACCACTCTTCCACACTCATGGTCTGGATGTTGAATGACAGGGGTCACTCTTGAGCATAATGACCTGGCTTCTTGCATTGGAGGCAGATTCCTGGAAGTGCATTTTGGGCTCAGGCTCAGTCAATATCCATTGGGACTGGGCTATCCTACAGTGTTGTGAGGATGTGTGGTGTGGCTTGCCAAAAGGTAGCTGAAGCTCAGGGGTTTGCCCATGTCATTTTTAGGGGCATAGTGGGAGGCTGAGATGCTATGCACAAGCTGGCCTGGTTTGCTTCCATGAACACATTGTTTGCCTCTCAGTTCCTTGCAACCCTCCTTGCCACCTTGTACAATCCCTCTGGATCATCAAAGTCTGGGGCTCTACTCTCAAGTAAGGCCACTCTGGTCTGTATGCCCAGTTTAAGGCCCTTATGGAACTTGATCATGGTCAGTTCGTCATTGTGGTACTTGGCCAGATTGATCAGCTCTACAAAGTGGTCAATGTATTCTTCCACCGAGTCTTTACCCTGGTACCAGCCCATCCCTTTGAGTCATGTGAGGGTAAAGAGCTGTTTGTTCCTCAGGCAGAAGTGGTTCACAAAGTTAGTCTTAAAGGCATTCCAGTCTGAGTAGTGGGGTTTCCCAGACCTCTTGCTTCAGAGGACTTTATTCATGAACCAAGCCAACTGGTCAGCCTTGAAGAAGGAGAGTGCCCAGTGGATGCAAGCTTGGTCATTTGGGAGGTGATCACCACATATCATGAAGTAGATACTGCAGGAGTTGAGGAATGCTTGGCCCTGGCCTTGGTCACCATCAAAGTCTGAGGGGGACACTGGTCTGACTCAGGAGGTTACTGAGGGCATATGGTTTGGGATGTTTGGTGTATATGCACTTGGCATCGGGTCATCTTTGGGATTGAGGAAAACTCTCTTCATTCTGGTTCATCATCTGATTTCTGTTAAGGTGTAAATGGGTGTAGAGATAGACGACTCAGGGTGATCCTTCACTACTGTAACTATTTGGAATGATTATTTTGTATTGAAAGTTCTTTGTTGTCTCAGTAACAAAGATTTGGAGGCCTTCTGGTCAATTCAGCACTAGCGCTGGTACCGGGAACTTGGTACAGATTTCTGATAATACTGTAAATTCAATAGAAATTGAAGAAACAATCTCTGGTGCTCCAAACATTGTGAGCAAATACTACTAAATGTGTAGGACCTATCTGGATAATATCCAGAACTTGAACGATGAGCCTGAGTGATGATTCCTAATTGGGATTATGAGCGAAGCGCTGAACAAAGCAAGGAGAAAACAATTGATAGACAATTATTGCTGCTGTACTACATCAGAGACTTGTAGTACTTAAACAATAGATAGATCCCTAGCTAGTAATGAAGAGAAAAAGGAAATATGACCGTATCTGGTTGCAAGCGGTGGATTTCCACTCTGTATGAAGTTAGGGAGTTGCATATGCTATACCCAGGCTATTGGAAATAAGAAAAAGTATTGAAATTTGCTCTTAGACCTTCCATCTTTGATTCTCCTTTGTCCCTCATGCTACACTATATGAGTAGCATACTGTGAGAAGCCTCAAAAGATTGGTGACTTCTGGTGGTGACATATATGTGGTTGTTTAGGCTCTCCCCAGGCTCCTGTCTGTTCCAGACCTTTTCCATTCCATTCTTACAGTCCTTCCAATGAATTTCCACTCTGTCTGGTATCCCCTATGTCCCTGCATCATTCCTTATCTCCATTCCATACCTTTTGATCATTTAGCCACCAGGGTGCTAAAGTGCCTGGAACCAAGCCACGTGTCCAAAATACAAGTAAAATATTCATGGAAGGATGGGGAATGTAGCTAATGGTATGATTCTTTTTGGGGTTTCTTTGGATAGTTAATATCTTTTCTGTCCCATGTATATACCTACTGTTTTTTTTGCTAGTTACGGTGTTATATCTAATTTTTGTGTTTTTAACTATATACCCATATTTCACAGGTATTCTTTTCCCTTTATTTATAACATTTTTTGCATTATTGTCCTTAAGGTGTTACTGATTTTGGCATTAGCCACTTGGTTTGCTGCCAACTCTTGTTCTAGCCACCAGAAGTACTCTTTGGCATCTATCTTGGGGTGAAAGCTTGGTAGTGTGTGCATTGCTGAGGCTTTTGCAGTGATAGAGCAGGGGGAGTCTGGTGTTTACATAAGTGAGTGAGGTGAAGCTATCTGAGTTGCTTTCATTCAGACTGAAGCTGCCTATGGTCATATGGTAACATGACTCCCAGTCCTTATCGGGAGAGGTTTTCCTAATGTAATGGCAACCCCTGTGGCACTTGCTAAACTCTGTTGCTAAAGTCATGCAGCACTAGCAGGGGGTATTTATTACACTTGTGTACATAGAGAATGTTATTGGGTACTGCAGATTAGGTGTTTTGGAAAATGGGGCTTTGGAAGTGAGTTCTATACTAAAAATCTGGGCAATGGCTGAACAAATATTAATAAAATGAGGACGATGTTGTGGAATTTTTGTGGAATTTATTGATAATAAATCTTTGGAGTTATAGCAGCTAAAATACTTGAATAAAGTCTCTGGTTTTGCCTCTGCTTAGATGCCATCCCAGGAAACTGGCCTGGGTACCAAAGTACTGGTTCACTGATTTGTTGTTCTTCCACAAAGTAGAAATGTTTGGGGAATATATGGGATAACAGTAAATGAATCCAATAATGTAGCTGCATCCTCCAAATCATAATACAATGAGTTTGTGGCGATATAGTCCTGGAAAGGCAAGTGCAACTTCTGGCACTTAACATTCAGTTTGAGCATGGATGGGAAATTTTAGTATAACTTGAAGCCAAGCAGGAATGGGAATGTGGAGATAATTTCTTGGTTATTTTTTTGTTTATTTTTAGTTGTAAATACATTGTTGTATTTATAGAAGTGGGAAATTCTTTGTAATCTGAAAATAATATGGAGTAAGAATAAGAAGCAGGGCTAATGTGGCTGTATGTGTGATGTATGCATGTGTACATGGGAATTTTGGTATGGAAAACTTCATAGAGGGGGAAATAGAAGTTTGGGATGAATAAGAAATGATCTGTATAGGAAAAAGCTCTTCTGCCAAGTGATTGCTTCTTCTATCAATTCTGGATGGTAGTGTGGCTCTCAGAGTTAGATATGGGGCCATGTGGATGGTATTTGCCAAAATATCATCCTAAAATCATGGAAATATTCCTTGATGTTCCTTGTATCATCTGTAATCTCTCTGAGAAGTTTCATTCTGAAAGGGTGGATTTATTACTGTTTTGGTAGTGTGAATATGTAAGAACTTATGATTTTTATTCTTCTCCTGGTATTTCTAACAGAGGAGGAGGCCTCACCTAGCAAGGGGGAAATCCTAAGAGGAAAACCTAGGATCCCTTGTTGGTGAGCTATGCAACCTATATACCTGCTGTCCACTTCCTGCTTCCTCAGCATACCTTTCACCTTGATTGGGTCTGAGGTATGGTATGCTGACCCCATGATCCATATCCAGTGCTATGGTACTTGGGCCAATGCCCCAGTTGTTCAGTTCAGGATGCCTCATACCTGAACTGAGGGGTTATTCCTGTTAACATTTTGAGAAAACAAGGAAAAGCATGAGAAACTCAATATGCAATACACCCAGACACAAAACACAGAATACACAACATAAATACAAGTCATATCACACAATAAACTGGCATGTGGTTGTGGGAGGGGGGCTAAAACTACCTTGATTGTTCAGATAACTAGGAAAACTACTTATACATCGTAGGAGTGGGAAAACTATAGTAAGAGATGATGTCACATATGATGAGTGAGTGACAAGTCACATATGTGACACACATGTACGTGTGAATATGCGCAAGTGCACACATGTAGAAGAATAGAACAAAATAATAATAAAACAATACCTTTTTATTTTTAACAATTCCTTCATTCTTCAATCAAATATGTGGCTTCACTCAGTAGATGTCAGTACAGGCAGATCAGCTCAGGGTCTTTTCAGGATTTGAAATGAGTGGTCCTCTGACATTCAGCCTTCCACCTCAAGTATTGGTTTCTGTCTTGAGAAATTTGTGGGTAAGTGCTGAGCTGTTTGGTAGGCCCAAAGGTGCTTAAGGTTCAGGAGCTTTGGCAAAAAACCTCAGGTCATTTGGTACACTCCTGGCCAAGCTGGTTCAGTTTTGGCTCAAGGCTTGAACAGGGTCTTCTGCTGACATAAACCCTGTATAAACTGAAGAATACCACTACACCAGGTGGATCAGTCTCAATCAACTTGTAATTCTTAGAGTATCTTGGAGCTGTGGCATTATCATAGTTGTACTCTCACAGAAGATCAAGCTCCCCCCAAAAAAATCCCACACATCTCTTCTATTAATTTCTACCTTTATATCATATCTGACTATCAGAGGTATATTGGGATTCCCTGGGTGAAAACGGCATTTTTCTCAGACACCTGCTTGCCACCTAAGCAGACTAACTTTAACTCCCACAGTGTCAGAATCAGATCCTTCAGGACCAGCTGGGTAGCATCCAAAATATTCTAGCCAATGCTACTTCAGCTGCTGCAAATGCTCTAACATAGCACTTGGCTGTTCACTCCCTTTACCCACACCCCCCTCTCATTGTACTATCAAGGCAGCTGATCCAGAGATATTTAGTAGAGATAAAGCAGAGACAGAAGGATTCATTTGTGCTGTGAAACTCCCCATTACCCTTAAGACAGGATCCTTCCCAGATGAAAAGACAAAGATGCTGTATGTCCTTTCTTTCATGTCAGGAGGCTCTGCAGTCATCTGGGCACACAATAAGACCCAAGCTATCATTGATAGGACTTCCTCAATTACTACTTTTGATGAGTTTGCTAAACAAGTTGAAGAGACCTTTGGAGACCCTGATTGTGTCAGAATAGCTCATACCAAATTGCATGACCTCAGGATGTCCCCTAACATGTCAGCAGATGATTATATTGTACTTTGAGATAATGGGAGGGAGAACAGGCTTCAATGATGAGGCACTGGAGGGTCCTTATGCATGGGAACTTCTGGAAATGATTTCAGATAATTTCCATGCACAATCATCCCTCTGTGAGGGCAATACTTTGACAAGGCCACAATCACAAGATACTCCAGTTATTATGAGCTGATTGAGACTAATCCACCTGATGTAGCAGTAATCCTCAGTTTATACAAGGGTACTAGCAATAAATACATAGAAAGCCCACCTGGTATATTGGTAATCCTCAGAGATCAAGCCGAGGGGTAACTGCCACAGAAGTCCATACAAGAACTTCAGGGCAGAGTCAAAAGTCTCCAACCATCTCTGTGTGTTAAAAGAGGTTTTCATGAAGAAATCCTATAACACCTTACCTGACCAAAAGAAATAGGACAACACAATTAAATTGGGAGACCAGGTTATCTCTGTCCAATTACAAGGCATCTCCACCATCACCCACTGAGCAAGCCAAGCTAGATCTGTTCTGGGAGAACCTCTGAACAAGTCACATATAATCTTTGAAATTGCCGATGGCCTCACCGGTGTTCTTTATAAAAGGGACAGTTCTCTTAGACTGGTGCAGCCCTTAATGTAATTACTATCAAGAGTAGGCACAGGTCCCGCTCATGGTGCATCAAAATGGGGCAGCCTGTGTAGCTGGACTATAAGTTAAATTTGTTCTTAATCACAAGTGATGACAGGACATTTTTCATACTAGTATGCAAAAGGTCGACATCAGAGTGTGTAATGCACTTATCACTTTGAGTTGAAATTCTGCACATCTCATGATATATATATACTGCCTAATCTTCCCCTCATCCCAGAACTCATACACCAGTTATGTGGAGCCTAGCACTTTATTAAGCTAGACATATGCTAGGGGTACAATGTTCACATCAAGTGAGGGGATGGATGGAACGCAGCATTTAGAATCGACCAAGGACTTTTGAGCTGCTGGTCATGTTCTTTGGCCTCACAAACAGTCACATAAAATTTTTCATATCCTCACATTGAAGGGCGTTGAATGCTTAAACAATTTTAAATAACCATCGCACATTAGTCGATGAACCCCGCCCATCTAGTGAGTCTCCATTTTCTTCCCTGCCTTGTCGTCGGTGAAAATTGTAGTAAAAAAAAAAAAAAATCACTAGAATCACCAGAATCACGAAGTTGAGAATTTCACGCAAGAACTCGGAGAATATGACAACGAAGTCGACCGCTGATACTAGGTGTCGAAATCTCATCATGTGGAAGACTGGAAGACTGGCAGAGTTGGGTGTCTTTTGTTTTCCTTCATTATCTAAGCAGTGAGTGAGTTGGATATGCGGATTAACAGAAATAACCACAATGGATTGCTCGAAAAAATGATATATTGACTACACTAAGGACTGAAACTCGAAATATTACGGACTTTGACCAACACATGCAATGGGGGAGGAAACTCTTGGAGATGGAGAGAACATAACTATAAAGTCATTGTGTGTAATTCCTAAGTCCAAAACCAGGGGATCCATTTTTTAAACCCATTCCAGCACCTAATTGGATATATTCGATTGTATAGTGTAAGGTTAACTCGGAATTGTACACAAGCATGGAGGCATTATCAAACATGTATCCAGCTTTATACCCTGTCTCATCAGGAAATCCACACGCCACCTTCTCACCTAAAGAAAACTACTGGTATATTATCATCAAACCTATAAACAGAAAGCAGCATGTGGACAAAACAAAACAAAAAAGTGGAGTCTAAGATACAATGAGATTCAGACAAATACTGTGCGTGCAAAGATTAGTAAGTATGCAACATATGGATTGTGATAATGTAATCGGATCCAGTCTATTGCCAGGGGAGAGGTGAATCCAAAAACAAGAATAAAAAGGAATCTATATAATCGTGAGTAGAGTGGGGCAGTGGAAAACGAAGAAAAAAGGAGCAGGAGTATGTGCATGGACAGACAGATTGTGCCGCTGTGTGGAGTGTGGTTGTCGAACAGCACAGTGCAAATGAGAATGAAACGAAGAAAAACGGAAATAACAAACGAACGCTCAAATCACAGACAACCCCCCAATAATATGCCGCGCCTCCCCGATACACGCCTTGAGGTGCACCTGCACATTCCGCGCGTTCCCCAGTAACGGACGGATGCTCTCCGGCGTCAGCGCGAGACGCATCAGGGCCATGGAAGTTGAGGTCGCGGGGATGGCGGTGCCTAGGGCTGGAGCTGTAGGACTGGTTGGCGTAGGTGCGTGGTGGCCGTGCGTTGTGTGGTTATGTTGTGGAGTGTGGTTGTTACGCATTGCTTGACGATGAGCGTTCTCCACAGGAGAAGAGGACACAGCACCCCTCAAATATCGCATGTACCGCAAGTAAGACGTATCAGAGGCAGGCGCACTCAGAGGCGTAGGACTAGGGAGCAGGTTATCTTTATCAGGCGAAACGTGCACATGCAAGTCCTGCAGTCGTAGTCGCCAGCTCGCTGAACCGATAATCGACCGCTTCGTCCGTAATACCTTCGTCTTTGTATTGGTATTCGTATTCGTATTCGTCTGGTTCTGGTAGTGCGTCGGGTTTTGCACCTCGTTCATCTTGGGCCCGCGCACCGTACTCGACACATCAAGCCCGTGGTCTACATCCATCC
Organism: Gomphus bonarii; assembly: GCA_003316585.1. Classification (NCBI taxonomy): domain Eukaryota; kingdom Fungi; phylum Basidiomycota; class Agaricomycetes; order Gomphales; family Gomphaceae; genus Gomphus; species Gomphus bonarii. Next base: position 11,511 of record QFEC01004834.1, read on the forward strand.
GATCCATATCCATGTCCCTATCCCAATCCGATGACGCGTCGCGTATTCCTGCGTCGTCACCCCCAACCCCACTTACTCTCTCACCCCCAGCTCCGGCTCCACCTTGTGCCTCCGCATCCGCGTCCATTCCCTTGGCGCTCGCAGCGACCCTCTGTCCCAGTCCAAATATCCCCGCCAGACTCGGTCGTCGCGCAGGCTTCCGGCGGGGGATCACGGTTGCAGCTGACGCTGTGACTGTAACGCCATTGGCAGACATGAGGGTCCTTTTCGGGGTAGAAGTCGGTGGTGATGATGCTGGTCCACGAACACTAATGACAGTCCCAAGACCAGGCCCAGTACCAGGCGTCGACGACTCACAACTACTTGACACCCTCGACATCGCCTGCATCTGTGCCTGCACCTGGCGCTGCCGCTCCCCACCCCCACTTACTCTTCTCAACCCCTTCCATAGATCCCTGATACCCTTCCCCCCGTCTCCCC
>QFEC01004848.1:0-11669 GCA_003316585.1 Gomphus bonarii
AATCCGGTTTTGATTATCTTTCTCCTCCCACTTATGATCTATCCATCTTGAGAGTGCATCAGGCTTGGTTGAATGACAACCAGGATGGTGGATCAATTCAAAATCAACATGAGAGAGGTAGAGTGACCAGTGAGCTTGGCGGCGGTTTAGATTCTGTGCAGACCAGAAGTAGGTGAGGTTTTGATGGTTATTGAGGATCTCGATTTTGTGCTTGGTTCCTTCTAGGATATGACACCATTCTTCTAGACCGCGGATGACAGAGAGTAGCTCTTTGTCATGAATGGCATAGTTGTGCTCTGTGTCTGAAAGGCTCTTTGAGACAAAGCCAATTGGTCTCCACTTCCCATCATTGCAGAGTTGAGATAATACAGCACCTGTTACATATGCTGAGGCATCTGTTTCTAGGCGGAAGCGTTTGGTCTGATATGGGAGGACAAGGATAGGGGTAGAGGTAATGAGGTGTTTGAGTTTATCAAAGGCAGCTTGCTCTGGTCCATCTAGTGCCCAAGACCATTGTATGTTGACTTTGGTGAGATTGTTCAGGGGTTTGGCAATGTGAGAGAAGTTGTCCACAAATCAACAATAGAAGTTGACAAATCCAAGGAAGGATCTCACCTCAGTGACATTGCATGGGGTTGGCCAGTCACATACTCCTACTTACTACCTTCACTGGATCCATTGCCACCTTCCCTTCTGAGAGGATAAGTCCAAGGTACTCCACCTCTTGTTGTTCAAATATGCATTTCTCTGGTTTCAGATACAAGTTGTTGGAGCAAAGTATTTCCAGGACTTGTCATATGATCCTTTGATGGGTTTCAAGGGATTCTGTGAAGATGAGTATGTCATCTATAAACACCACTACAACTCCCTCGTCAATGAGCTCCCTGAAGATTTCATTCATCATTGTTTGAAAGGTGGCTGGGCTGTTTGTGAGACCAAAGAACATCACCAGAGGTTCATATAGACCTCAGTTTTTTCTGAAGGCAGCCTTCCACTCATCTCCTTCCTTTATATGTACAATGTTATATCCCCAGTGAATGTCTAGTTTTGTAAAGTGTTTGGCTCTGGCAGCAGTGACCTTGTTTATGATATCTGGTACAAGAGGGAGGGGGTAAGCATTCTTGATGGTTATATCATTAAGCTTCCTGTAGTCTTGTACAAAGCAGAGGCCACTGTCCTTTTTCTTTACAAAGAAGACTGGGGATGCCATGGGTGATTTAGAGGGATGAATTTTATTGCTCTTCAAGTTCTCTTCAAGGAATGCATCTAGTTCCCTTTGTTCATTGGGGGACATCATATAGACTTTGGTGCTGAAGGACTTGGCACCTGGTATCAGTTCAATTGCATGATCCCAGGGTTTACGTGGGGGAAGTTTGTCAAAGGACTCTTTTGAGAAGACATCCTTGAATTACTGATAAGGTTTTGGAACTAGGTCTTTAAAGGATTTAGTGGGTGCAAAATCTGATGCCTTTTGGGCAAGTTGTTGGGAGACATTTGAGCCTGCACCAATTGTGGTATGTGTGTGTTGATCAGGAAGGTCCATGTGGTCTTCTTCAACATCTGGAACTGTTTCAACTTGAGGTTTCTCTTTGATTGGTTCTATACCACATGATTCAGGGTAGTGAGTCATTTTCACTTCACCCAAGCACCAATTAACTTCTGGGTTGTGCTCCGTGAGCCAGGTGTGCCCTAAGATGATTGCTAGACGCCCTAAGCTTGTCACTAGAAATGTAGCACATTCTGTGTAATGTCCATATGTGCAAATGAGATCGTCCTCTTCCTTGATTGAACCTGCCTCATTAGGAGTGTCATCTATGTTATAGATAGGTATAGCACAAAGAAGGCGCCAGGTTTTGAGCCTTTCTGCTTGGACAAATTCAACATCAATGAACATTCCTGTGACACCACTGTTGAGGAGTGCATCAATTGCTAGGGGATGCCCAGTGTCCACAGACTGGACCTTCAAAGGGACCTTGGTGCACTGGTGAATATCAGCAGAGCATACATAGAGAAGGGGAGGGGGTTGCTCTTCAGAGTTTGGGGTGGTGGGTTTGATTTCAGGCACGACTGGTTGGATTTCAGTTGGCAGTGGGTGTAACATCTCTCTAGTATTCCCTAGTGTACATGTTTCTAGAAATGAAAATCAATTTGTTGAGCGGTACATGTCTTTCACTGCTGACTTGCCTAAAAACCCTGTTTCCCTCCTTCTTCAGAAGTTTGGGACCCTTGCCTTCTGTGCCACCTCACAAGCATCTAGAGCAGCTGCTACTGACTCTGAGATCAGATCCATAAGTGCAGCCCCTGTGAGGTTGGTATGGACATGTTCCTTGTGGGGCTCTGGACATGCAGGGGAAATGTGGCCTTGCTTGCCACAGTTATAGCATATCCATGACTCAGTGCATCACCAATTGGAGTCTATGTCCATGGGTGTACTGGTGCTGGGTGTGAGGACTGCAGGAGTGGTTGCAGTGTGAATTGGGACAGTGCAGTGGGAACCATGAGGTGCTTGCACCTTCTTAACTTCTAGGAGATGGCGATAGTTACGGTCAATCTGACATGCAGCTTCCTTCCATGCTTTGAGGTTGGATGGGAGGGAGGGTTGTGCATGGATCTTGTCTAGGATCATCGCTGGAAGTCCTTGTGCATAGGTGTTCTCTAGTGTCTCATCATTAAAGCCTGTCCTCCCTGCAAGGATCTCAAACTGTGCAGTGTAATCATCTGCTGACATGCTAGATGTCATTTTGAGATCATGCAGTTTGGTGCAGGCTGTTCTTGCACGATCAGGGTCTTCGAAGCTTCAACCTGTTTGGTGAATTCATTGAAGGTTGTGATTGAAGAGGTCCCATCGATAATAGCCTGTGTTTGGTTTTGTGCCCAGATTGCTACAGAGCCCCCTGACATGAATGAAAGGGCATATAACATTTTCATCAGGTCATCAGGGAATACCCCTGGTTGGAGGGTGATAGAGAGTTTTATGGCCAAGATGAATCCCTCTGTGTCTGCCCTATCTCCAGTGAACTTCTCTGGATCAGCTGCCTTTATGGAGCAATGAGAAGGGGGGTTGAGTGTAGGGATTTGGGTGGTCAAGTGCTGGGTTGCTGCAATTGCGGCAGCTGAGACAGTGCTGGTTATATTGTTCTGCATAGCATCCAACTGATCTCTAAGCACATCATTCTGCTGCCTTTGGAGCTCAATTTGGTTAGTAACCATATTCCTGAGAATGGCACCAGTAGGGCCTAGGAACTCCCAGTACTCCTCTTTGATTTGGCTTGACATGGTATAAGGTGGAAATTGATGGAAGGTATGTGTGAGGTTGTCTGAAAAGGAGCTTGATCTTCTGTGAGGGCAATGCTATTGACAAGGTCACAACAACAAGATACTCCAATATTTAGTGAGCTGATAAGGGTAATTTCCACCTGGTGTAGCAGTAATCCTCAGTTTATACAAGGTTACTAGCAATAAATACATAGAGAGCCCACCTGGTGTAGCAGTAATCCTCAGAGATCAAGCTGAGGGGTAGCTGTTATACCAGTCACACTTATATACCCTAATGGAAAGTCACAGAAGGTCATAGAAGGTGATGGAAGGTGATGGCATGTCCCAGAAAGTGACAGAAAGTTATGGAAAGTTCTGGAAAGTGATGGAAAGTGATGGAAGGAAATCAACAAGAAACAACAAATGACAATGAACTCCAAGCTGAACCCTGACAGTATGGCTCCAAAAGTGGGAGAGGAAGCTCCTGAAAAAATGTGCTAGCAGCCACCCCAAGCTCAAAATCCCTAGTCCTCAAAGTAGAGATTCAAATGACCAACACTACTGAGGTCAAATCAGGACCAGCCCTTGTAGACTGTGGGGCCACCAGACAGTTCATAAGCCAGAGATACATGGAATGCCACTGCCTCACTGCTTGGAAGCTCCAGAGACTGATCCCAGTCTACAATGTAGATGGATCTCCAAATGAGACTGGATCCATGTGGGAAGTCATGGATGTGATCCTCCAGGTAGATGGACATACAGAGAGAACCACCTTTACAGTTGCCAACCTGGGCAGACAAGACCTCATCTTGGGGTTCTGTCAGGGTTCAGTTTGGAGTTCATTGTCAGTTCATTGTTTCCTGTTTATGTCTTTCCATGCCTTTCCATACCTTGTGTCTGTAGATTACATAATAGGTGCTGGGCTAGGGTATATAAGTGTGACTGGTGTAATGGTTACCCCTCAGCTTGATCTCTGAGGATTACCACTACATTAGGTGGGCTCTCTCTGTATTTACTACTAGTAACTCTTGTATAGAGTGAGGATTACCACTACATCAGGTGGAAAACCCCCTTATCAGCTCATTAAATATTGGAGTATCTCATTGTTGTGACCTTGTCAATACTGTCACCCTCACAGGTTCACCTAGCTAGAGGAACACAATCCTGAGATTGACTGGCAGACCTGCAAAGTCAAGATGAGCTGATGTCCCACAAAGTGTCACATGTGCCAAATCAAGGTTTGAGAGGAGCAGAAGGAAGCTTGCAGGGTCAAGCAACAGATCCAGATATACCAAGCCAGCCTGTTTTCAAAACTGCCTGAGGAAGAGGATGAGCAGGAGGTAGATGAGGAAGAGGGTGATGCCAGACCAGAGGGATCCTGGGATGAGTTTGAGGAAGGAGACAGGTTGATGTACATGATGCTGCTCCCTGAACCTGAATACATCTGAGTCACACAGATGACCTTGCAGAGGCTGGTGAAAGCACACTACAAGAATGTCCAAGCTGAGACTGAGATTATGGACTACCCACAAGAGTTCAAAAGCATGTTCACAAAGGAGTCCTTCAATGAACTCCCTGAGCAAAGGATTTGGGATCACACCATTGAGCTAGAGCCAGGCTCAAACCCCATCAACTGCAAGGTGTACCCCATGTCCCTGTTGGAGAAAGCTGTTGGCCTGTGATTTTATCCCACTGCTCTTTCTTTTTCTCTTCAACTTGCCGCTATCTCGGCGCTTATTTAAGCGCCTTATGTAAGCTGGGGGGGGGAAAAAGCAATTGTTGGGACTTGTCTTTGTCCAGTATATTGACAAGTCCCAAGGCTACTTTGTTGTGTGTCATTGTTAGTTGTCTACTACAGACTTTCCTCTGCCAACAAAAGCCAAGCTCAATGTTTTCATCCAAGAAAACCTGGACACAGGCTGTATTTGGCTGTCAAAATCCCTGATGGCCCCCCTGGTGTTCTTCATCAAAAGAAGGATGGCTCACTTTAGCTCATGCAGAACTACCAACACTTGAATGTCATGACCATAAAGAACCAGTATCCACTCCCTCTTATACCTGAGCTGATTAACCAGCTCAAGGGAGCAAAGTATTTCATGAAGCTTGATATTTGGTGGGGTTACAGCAACATCTAGATTAAGGAGGATAACAAGTGGAAGGCTGCTTTTTAGATGAACTGACGGTTGTTCAGACCACTGGTGATGTTCTTCAGGCTCACTAACAGCCTGGCCACATTTCAAACAATGATGAACAACATCCTCCAGGACCTTGTTATAGAAGGGGTTGTTTGTGTGTACATCAACAACATCCTCATCTATTCAAAGACCCAAGCCAAGCACTGAAGGATCACACAACAAGTGCTGGAATGCCTCTGAGAAACCAAGCTCTACCCGAGGAAAGAGAAGTGTGAGTTCAAGCAGACATGTATAGAATACCTTAGGCTCATCATCTCAGAAGGAAAGGTAGAAATGGACCCAGTCAAGATTTGGAGAGTGACCAAATAGCTGTGACAAATGAACTGAAAAGAGGTACAGTCATTTCTGGGATTCACCAACTTCTACCAAAGGTTCATCAAGGACTTCTTGCTCCATGCTTGCCCCCTGTTTGATCTCATGAAGAAGGGAGAACAGTGGAGATGGGAGAGGCTGAGGAAATGGTGCTCCAGAAGCTTAAAGACCAGATCACCTTGGCACCTGTCCTGACCTTCCTGAACAACTCACAATGGACCAAGTGGAAGCCAATGCCTCAGACTTTGCCACCAGAGCAACCCTCTCACACAGTCTCCTGAGGACAGAACATGGCACCTGATTGCCTTCTTCTCCAAAACCCTGTGCCCAGTTGAACAGAACCATGAGATCCATGACAAAGAGATGCTAGCTATCATGCAGGCACTGGCAGCACTTCCTAGAGAGAGCCCAGCTCAAGTTCAAGATCTGGACAGATCACAAGAACTTCTGAACCTTGAAGAAGCTCAACTGAAGGCAAGCAAGATGGTCCCTTTGTCTATCACCACAGACCAGGCTAAAGCATGGGCAAGGTGGACACACTTTTGAGGAGGTCAGATCATGGTACAGGCATGGGAGATAACAAAGACATGACCCTCCTTCAGCCAGACCTATTTGCAATCCAGGCCTTAGAAGGAGTCACTGCAGTAGGAGAGGAGTGAAACCTTCTTCAGGACATCCAGGCACACCTCTAAATATCTGGACCTGAGGACCCCATGGCCAAGGCAATCACAGAGCTCAGAAAGGGGCATGACCGGTCAGTATGCTCCACCAAGTGGAGTGAACAGGAAGGCCTCCTACACTTCTGAGGGAGGATCTATGTCTCTAACAACCCTGAACTGAGGTGACATATCATGTCCCAGCATCATGACACATGAGTGGTGGGATATGTGGGAAGGTGGAAAACACTTGAACTCATATCATGGAACTACTGGTGGCCACATATGTCTTGGTACATGGAACAGTATGTGAAGACTTGCAACCTCTGTATCCAAACCAATGCCCAAAGACAGCTGCCAATGGGAGAACTTCAACCACTCCTGATCCCTGAATCTCAGTGGGATATGATTAGCATGGATGTCATAGTTGAACTCCCTGAGGCCCATGGCTATAATGCAGTGATGAACGTGGTGGACTTGGTCAGCAAGAGAGTCCACTTCCTCCCCACAAACATGACCATCATGGCATTAGGAGCAGCTTGGCTCTACCTCACATATGTATGGAAGTTGCATGGACTGCCAAAGCAAGTCATCTCCAACCCAGGCCTACAGTTCATTTCCAAATTCACTTGCAAACTCTATCAGCTCCTCAGGATCAAACTTGTGGCCATGACAGTGTACCACCCTCAAGCAGATGGCCAAACTGAATGTGTCAACTAGGAACTTGAACAGTACCTTTGGTTATTCATCAACAAGCAACAGGACGACTGGGATGACCTCCTGCCAATGGCTGAGTTCCAGTACAACAATCATGTACACTTGGCCACCTAGCAAACCCACCCCATTCATGTTAGACACAGGAAGGCACCCACACATGGGCTTTGAGCCTCAAGAGCCTGAGTCCTGAACCAAGATGGTGAATGAGTTTAAAGACAGGATGGAGAAGTTGTTAGAAGAAGCAAAATCAGTGCTGGCCAAAGAAAAGGATGATATGGCTCTGTATTACAACCAATGCCGCATCCCTGCCTCCAAGTATCACATAGGTGACCAAGTCTTCCTTGACAGATCAGATATTCACACAACCCAACCCTCCCAAAAACTCAGTCATCACTACCTTGGGCCATATGTCATCCAGAGCTGAGTGAGGAAGCATTCATACAAGCTTCAACTTCCTCTTTCCATATCTTGACTTCATCCAGTCTTCAATGTGGTCAAGCTCATCCCAGCTACCAAGGACTTGATACTGGGCTGAAGGGCTGAGCCACCCCCACCACCTGAGCTGGTGGATGGAGAGGAACATTATGTGGTAGAGAGGGTGTTAGACAGTTGGTTAATGAGGGGTTGACTCTACTTCCTAGTGAAGTGGGAGGGGTACAGATATGAAGAGAACACTTGGGTAGCAGAGAGGACATGGTAGCACCAGTGAAGGTATGGGAGTTCTACCACTCACACCCAGGAGCCCCCTGAAGAATTCAATCAATGGCTTTTGAATCATTCATTGCATGTGCTTTGAGGATGCAGCACTCTAGAAGAAGGGGTGATGTCTGAGGACCACCCATTTCATGACCCAAACTGACACTGAGCCCATTCACCCATACTGACAGTTACTGAGCTAAACCATGCATTCAGGCAATAAGTGAGGCAGCAGTCCCTCAGTCCAGATGCAAGGCATCCCAAACCAAGCAACCAAAGTATCAGCTCAATGTTAGATCCCAGATTCCCTCTGATATATCTCCACCCTTAGTGCCCATTTATCATTCATTTCTGTGCCCCTCTGGATCAATCTCAACCCTCCAGACAGATCTCTCTCCTCTGTCATACTCCGCAACACGGACACCCTCCACATGACATCTGCACACTCCATACTCCATCCTTGTCATCCCCACCATGTCATCACTCTGATATATGGACCTCCATGTCACCTCTTTTATTATCTTCCACATCATCTTCTAGTATGTTCTATAGTTCCACATGACCCCATCCCTTGTTTAGCATCCCTGTATCCTAATATAGTAACTCCTCCACATTCAGATGACCCTGCTCCATATTAATCCCATGCTCCAAATGTATTTTATTTAAACCTCCATGTATTTGTAGCTAGTTCTCTAGTTCAAATATCAATTTAGTCATCCCTCATTACCTCCATTCTCACTCCACAACTCCACTCCAATAACTCTGTAAATTCAAGGACACAATGACATAAGAGGGCACAACACATAATTGAAGCCAAGTCCTTTTGACTCCATACCCTGGCTCGAAATAGCAGTTCAACCACTCTGGACCACCCTGGACAAGATGTCTCTGACTCTGGACTTAACAGTATATTTGAACTCTCACTCTTCATTGTCTATGAAACATAGCACTTGAAGCAATCTACAAGCTGGTACCCTTGGAACTATTTCAGAAGCATCCGTACACCATATACCTAATGTCCCAGCTATGCTTCTGAGTACTCACTCACCCCTAACCCCACTTATCCCTGAAAACCCCATACAAGCAACATATCCAGACATGTCTGATCCCCCAAATACACCCTCTGATCACAACCCCCCACAATCTCTGTCCAATCTGTTCCTGGCCCTGAACCCTCCAAGAGTGTCATCATCAAACTCGAACATCTCCAACCTCACTGAGGCCATCGCCATGCTGGCTAACAACTTGTCATCACCAAAGAAGTCCTCACCCTGGATCAAAGTCCATGAACCAGACACCTTCAATGGCTCCAACAGTCATAAACTCTAGCCCTTTTTGGTTCAATGCAGTCTAAACTTTTGTGACTGTCCTGAGGCTTTTTCATCCAACAGTGCAAAAGTCACCTATGTACTGTCCTACTTGAAAGGAACAGTGTTAGACTGGTTCAAACCTGCCCTTTCCTCTGATGTTGACCCCTTGTAGATAGACAATTACTCAGAATTTGTGTCCAAGTTGAAAGACAACTTCAGACCACATGACCCCATTGGTGAAGCAGAAGCTGACCTTGAAACTCTCCATATGCATGACAATCAATGAGTCACCAAATACCTGGTCGAGTTCAACTGCCTTGCCGCACACATCTATTGGGGAGACACTGTACTCCACTGCCAGTTCCAGACTTCTGGTAAGAATCAAGGACAAAGTGGCCCATGTTGGTAACCCAGCATGCTACATGAGCTTCAATCCCTTGCCCAGTCCATTGATGCCTGCTACTGGGAATGATGCTCCAAAGTCACTTGAGAGAACAACTCGAACAAACCTCAGACCACCACCAAGACAAGGGCAAAAACCCTGTCATGCTGTTGATGAATTCTAATAATAACAAGAAGATGTCAAACAACAATAACAGCAACAAATCTGGCAACTCCATCTCCAACAGCAACAACACCTTAAACACCCCCAAGAAGAACTTGGACCTAGCATTAAAACTAGGCAAAGATGGTAAAATGACTCAACAGGAGCAACAATGCCACTTCAAGCAGAACCTTTGTCTCTTCTGTGACAGAACAGGTCACATAGCTAAGGAATGTCCTAAATCAACTTCCTCCACTACAAAACAACAAGCCACTTTCATGACGGACAGCAAATCGTCCAACAAAAAGAACTCTGATGCCAAGTCTGCCTTGGAGTCAAAAAACACCTAAGCAGCCCTCCAACTCTGGCACCAGCTGAGGGCTGTGTTGATCCCCACAGTGCAATAACAGAACTACATCTCAACACATCCACTCTTTCTAGTCCAAACTCCTTAACCATACAGCTCACCTCTGAACTTATCCCTAATAAAACCATCAGTATGCTTATTGATTCTGGATCAACTCATTGTTTCCTAGATTCTGTTTTTGCATCTAATCATCAACTCTGTACTCATGATATTAACCCTATCCCACTCCACTTGTTTGATGGATCAACCAATTCAGTCATCCACAAGGCAATTGACCTTCCAGTTTGCTTCCCTAAGGGGGAGGAACACTGTTACATCTTTCATAACTCTGCTGGACTCTAGCTGTTCCACAGTCCTTGGACACAACTGGCTCACCCAATACAATACATTGATTGACTGGGCTTTGAGTAGTATTACAGTAGGGGACAAAACTGTTCAAGTGATTTGAACATTTGTGTTGTACTGTAAATAACAGGAGGATTACACAATCAAAAAATATGATGTAATTAGTGGAGATAGCCCTGCTTCTTAACTTGTGTTCACAATCAATATGATTACGTAACTCTCAATATTCATTGAGATATTAATCATTTAAAAAATGAAGCATTTGAATAGTTTTGTCCCTCACAGTCATTAATGCAATAAATTGTATACACAGGGCTGGAAATCACATGACTTGTCATGTGACATTGTGTGAACCTTTTTATAGTTTGTTTCTTTCCAAAAAAAGCCAAACATCCCTTGTTCAGAACCATGAAGCCTCTCTCTGCTGCTAAAGTTGACTCTATCATCCAATTGCTCAAAACTGGTCATTCTAGCTACTACATCTCCTCTTACCTTGGTGTCTCTGTTGGCTCTATCTCTACCATTCACTGGAAACACTGTCCTGATATACCCAAGGCCACTGGTGGTCACCCATCCAAGATATCCCCCTCCAACATCTACTATATCATATCGCTCATGCAAAGAGGGAAGATTGAGCACACAACCCAGGTTACCCAGGTGCTCAAAAACATTCTCAATGAACCAGTGACATCCAAGACTGTAAGGAGGAACCTGAAGAAGGCTGGGATGAAGGCAGTTGTAAAGAGAAAGAAGCCACTTCTTAGTGAAAGGCATAGGAAGGCAAGGAGGGAGTTTGCAGAAGCTCATCTGGAGTGGACTCTAGAGGACTGGAAGCGTGTTGTCTGGTCAGATGAGACCAAAATCAATTGATTGGGGTCAGATGGAAGGAGATGGTTGTACAAAAAGGCTGGAGAGCCTTTGAATGATAGGCTAGTTGAGGGAACACTGAAGTTTGGTGGAGGTTCTGTAATGGTATGGGGTTGTATGTTGTGGGAAGGACCTGGCTAAGCTGCCAAAAATGATGGAAGGATGGATGGGGAGTTGTACAGGCAGATTTTGGATGATGAGCTTCAGGCTAGCATGGAGTATTATGGTAAAGATTCTACTGACATTATTTTTCAACAGGATAATGACCCCAAGCACATGTGCAAGAAGGCCACTGAGTGGTTTTCTGACCATGGCTATGAGGTCATGAAGTGGCCAGCTCAGTTCCCTGACCTAAACCCCATTGAACACCTCTGTACTATCGTCAAAAAGCGCCTTTATGACTAT
>QFEC01004850.1:0-23887 GCA_003316585.1 Gomphus bonarii
TCCATGCGTTCCTTTGTAAATGCCCATACAGAGTTACCCAAGCCTACCTCTTATGGAATGACAGATATCTTGGATGTGACATACATCTCAGAGGTAATGGACATTACAGATTGATTGGAGTTTGAATAGGAGATCTTGGAGTTGAACTGGAGATTGAAAAGGGTCATCCCCTGACAGGCATGTGTGCATGCACTTAACAACTTAACACACTCCTGTTGAGTCAGTTTACCATCTTTGCCTAGTTTAGATTCTAGGTCTGAGGTCTTCTTCAGGGTATTAATATTGTTGGTGGTTGATCTTGAGATGCTAGGTTTGTTGCAATTATTGTTATTTGACATCTTCTGATTGTCATTGGAATTTGCCAATAGTGTGGCAGGGGTGTTGCCCTTGTCTTGGGATTTGTTAAGAGCATTTACTTACATTATATGAAAAAAAAAGTATTTCCTTCACATCTCATTCTCTCCACTACCATTTCACTATTTCTTCATAACACACAAAAACATATTGCTCCAACCATTTGTAGGTATAAAAAAATGTCACATCATACATGTCACATGCAATAGTTACTTCCTTCTATTTTCTTCCCTTTCTTTCTTCTCTCTTCTTTCATTTCACCCAGCAGTAGCAACACACCTGAGTATGAGTCAATGGCTTGAGTAAACACTGTTTGAGGTTGTGAGGGTGCAGACAAAGTACATACAGGAATTAGAACTCACACATCAAATCACAAACATGAGGGACTCAAAAACAAGGTCACACAGAAATTAGAACAACAGAACATTCCCAAAAAGATAGACAAACTGAATCAGGAAAGGCCACATGCTTATACAATCACCACTCAAAACTATTACCTGAAATAGAGGTATGACAACTGAGCAATGCAAGCATGTTGTGTTAACCAAGAATCCAACAACTTTATTGTTTTCTTAACAGGATTGATCTAAGGTTTTGTTTGAGTTAGTTTCTCAAGTGACTTTGGAGTGTCTTTCCCAGTAGCAGGCATTGATGGATTATGTAAGGGCAACCCCTGTTGCACCCATGGATTATCACACAGTACTATAAAGGGGGAAATCCTAAGTTTAATTACTGTCCTTTGTACAATAGAAAGGAGGTCTCACCTAGAAAGGGGGAAATCCTAAGAAGAAAACCTAGGATCCCTTGATAGTGAGCCATCTGACCTATATACCTATTGTCCATACTCTCCTTCCTCAACATACCTTTCCCCTGGAGCTAACTTCTAGGACCCAAGCTGATGTTTAGGCTCTTAGCCTGAGGGATGTCTGCCCAAACTGAGGTACCTTCCTTTAGCCTGAGTGAGCTTGGTCTTGGGTTGAGTTGATCTCTTCTCAGCCCTCCTCAGTCCTTAGCTCCCAACCTCAAGTCTTGGTCTCTGACTTTAGAACTTCATGGGTAAGTGCCAAGCTATTCAGAAGGCCCAAAGTTTCAGGAGCCTCAGGTGTAACCCTCAGGTCAGTCAGTGCACTTTTGGCCGAACTGGCTTGGGTTTGGCTCAGTGCTTGAAATGGGTCATCCCCTGACAGATTGGGTCAGGGTTTGCAGTTTATGAAGCATGTTAGGTTTGTCAACATAGGCCACTTCTATTGAGAGAAATTTAGTTAAATTGTGAAGAGTTTGAGTGATATGAATATCTGTAGAATATTCTGGTGATAATCTCCTAGGTTTAGTTAGATCTTAATCTAATGTAAACAATATTACCCAGTGGTAAATGACAAGTAGATGCAACTTTCCAATGAAGTTAGCCCTAGTGGTTTCAGTTGGGGCTGTAGAGTTTTAATAGATTTTGTTGAACAAAGCTTTTGGAGGATGTATTTTCACTAACTAACTATGCTACAACATTGCAGCTATTTGTATATGTTAGAGAATAAGCAGAATTATGATTTTTATGAAAAATAATGATTCTAACAAATTTTACAACAAGTTAACGGGCCATAATGATCAATGTTATGTTGAATAATATTACCACAAAGTTTTATTGCAGATCTGTGTTAAGTCTGGGGTCAGAGACATCTTGTCTGGGGTGGTTGAACTGTTATTTTGAGCTGAGTTATGGAGTCAAAAGGACTTGGCTTCAACTTATGTGTTGCGCCCTCTTACATTGTCATCTCCTTGAATTTGTAGAGTTGTTGGAGTGGCGGAGGAAGGTGGAGGAAGAGGCAGAGGTGGAGTGCCTGTGTCAGGGTTCAGTTAGAGATTGCTGTCAGTTGTTGTTTCCTGTTTATGTTCTTCTATAACTTTCCACCACCTTCCAGAACTTTCTATACTTTTCCATCATCTTCCACAACTTTCTGGGACCTTCTATCACTTTCTATCACCTTCTAGAATCTTCCAGAACCTTCCGTCACCTTCTATGACCTTCTGTGACTTTCCACTAGGGTATATAAGTGTGACTGGTGTAACGGTTACCCCTCAGCTTGATCTCTGAGGATTACCGCTACACCAGGTGGGCATTCTATGTATTTATTGTTAGTAACCTTGTATAAACTGAGGATTACCGCTACACCAGGTGGAAATTACCCTTATTAGCTCACTAAATATTGGAGTATCTTGTTGTTGTGACCTTGTCAATAGTGTCACCCTCACAGCCTGAGGAAAGTGGAGGAAGAGCAGAAGGAGTGAGAGGAGGTGAAGCAGAGGGAGCACCTCAAGAGGGAGCGCAAGCGAAAGACAGTGCCTTGAAAAGAAAGAGGCAGATGAAAAGGCAGCCCATGAGGCTGCACGCCTTGTGGAAGCCAGTGGTCTGGCCAGAGACCCAAACATCATTGCAGAGGTGTTGTCTCTGGGTGAACTCTGGGTGTGGGAGCTCTGCAAGGCCAAAGAGGCAGAGTGGAGGCAACATCAGGAGCTAATGGTGGCCAAAAATGACAAGAAGCAGCAGAAGCAGGAGCAGATTGTCCTGCGGAATGCCCACAATGCCTGGCTAAGTGAGCAGGCTAGAGTTGCAAGGGAAGCGGGTTGGGAGGTGGGTCTTGGACCTTTCGAGGCCACCCATCTTTCATACATCTTGAATGATGCTGACGCATACCAGGTGATAGGGCTGGAGGTCCATATGATCTACAGGGGTTGCCAGAGGTGCAGGGGTGAATGCGAGTGGCCTTCTGTATGCAAGGGCACATTGTATTTCTGCTGCATGGAAAGAAAATCAAGTGTGTCCTGTGGCCAGAGGTGGCTGTGGATCTGGAGGGCTTGCAGCTGCCGGTCACTTTGAGGAGATTCCCAGAGCAGGCAGCTCTGGAACTTCACATGGAAAGTGGAAGGCATGGGTGGAGTCTGAGGAGTCAGAGGTTGTGTGACCCAAGAAGCAGAAGGTGGAGCTATTGCTGCGGCCAGGCCTTGACTCTCGGATGGAGGAGATCCACTGATGTGGACAGTGGAAATGGGGGTAACAAGAATAGCCACAGAGTTGAAGCAGTTGAATGATAGTGAGGAGGAGGAGTTCTGGCGGGAGTTTGGGAATGGGGTGGAGGCAGAGGAAAATCTGGAGCTGGAGCTGGTGGTTCCGGATGACTCATTCAGGGAACCACATGGTTCAGAGAGGGATCAGGGGATGGATTTTTTAATGATGTATGACTTAATGTAATATTATTATTATTTTTTATTTTTTTTGGCTTGAAAAATATCAAGTCGAGTGCTGAGTGAAGGGCCAAGGTCCTGGTTTGTTAGGGTAGGACTTGTGAAAATCTGAGACCACTTCAGATGTGTTGCTAAGTTCAGATGCAGGGAGCCAGGAGGTTTCATCCTCCATGCCCTCATATCTGGGCCACTTGACCAGGTATAGTAGTGGGCAAGCATGGCATCTGTTGACCTTGGAGTCAAGGACTTTGGAGATTTCATACTTGGGTTCACCATCAATAATGATGGGAGGTTGGGGTGGAGCAACTTGATTTGGGAAGTTGTTTGGCATGGATGGTTCCAGCATGGAGACGTGGAAGACAGGGTGTATTGCACACATGCTGTCTGGGAGCCGGAGGGTGTAGGAGATGGAGCTAACTTGAGCAATGATCTTGAAGGGACCTAGATACTTTTCAGATAGTATCTTAGAAGGTCTAGTAGTGTGAATGTTATCTGATTTAACAAAGACTTTGTCACCAATCTTGAACTCTGGAGGTGGAGTCCGGCAGTGGTCCACAGATGTGGAGTACCATTATTGGGCTTCAGAGATGGTTTTGCAGAGTTCTTGGTGGAGTTCATCCAAGTCCACTGCAAAGTCTTGTGCTCTTGAGGAGGTAAGGTCTCTTTCAGGGTGTACAGTGATGTTGGGGTGATAACCCTTGTTGGCAAAGAAGGGTGAGATGCCAGTGGTAGCATTTGAAGTGTTGTTGTACATGAACTCCATGATGGGAAGGAGGTCTGACCAATTGTCCTGTTGGTAGTTGCAATAGACTCAAAGGTATTGTTCCAGTGTTTGATTCATCTGTTTGGTTTGTCCATCGCCTTCAGGGTGGTATCCAGAGGTGAAGTGGAGCTTCATGTTGAGAGCCTTTCCAAGGGATCAAAAGAAGGAGGATACAAATTCTGTACCATGGTCGGAGGTAACATGGGACGGAACTCTGTGCTTGGAGAATACATGGAGTACAAAGAGTTTTGCAAGTACAGGAGCATTGATTGTGTCAATGGTGGGGATGAAGATGGTTTCTTGGTAAGTCTGTCAACAATGATGAGGATGGTGTCATTTCTGGAGGATGGTGGGAGTTTTTCTATAAAGTCCATGGAGATGGAGTTCCAGGGATGTTCAGGGATAGGGAGTTTCTTGAGTAGTCTGTAGGGGTGATGTCTCTGTGACTTGGAGTGCATGCAAATAGTACAAGACTTAATATAGGACTTAACAGAGGTGCAGAGCTCAGGCCAAATGTAGTCTCTACAGATGAGTTTAAGCATCCGGTTCTGTCTGAAATGTCTGGATATTGGATGATCGTGTTTGTCTTGTAATACACTGAGTCAAAGGTCCTCAGCATCAGGGACGTAAATGTGTTTGTCCAAGAGAAGGAATCTTTGGAGTCTATGGACCAACGTCCTATGGGATTGTCAAGATGGGTGGAGGCAATGGGGTTGGAGTAGAGAGCGCTTTTGATGTCCAGGTGCAACTTGTCGATGTCCATGACCATAGCAGCATGGAGGACCAGGAAGCACAAGGATGTGGCGTGGAGTGAGGAGATAAGTTGTTCAGAAGTGAAGACTGGAGATAAGTTGTGTGGATTGATGGTCACATAGTTGCTTCCTCCCTCTTTAGGGTAGACATCCCATCGTCTTGTCAGAGCATCAGGTTTAGCTCCAAGTCATCTGGGGTGAAAACAGATAATGAGGTTGAATTAAGAAAGATATTCTGACCATTGGACTTGATGTTGAGTAAGGAGTTTGGTTGTGGAAAAATATTCCAGGTTTTTGTGGTCTGTAATGATGTCAATCAATTCTGAGGAGCCTTCAAGGTAGTGGTGCCAGCACTTGAATGCTTCAAAAATCACAAGCAGTTCCTTATCGTGGACGTTGTAGTTTAGTTCTGGAGGTATGAAGGTACGGGAGTGGAAGGTGATTGGGTGGATGTCATTGTCTACCAGAGATATTGTTGATAGAATGGTGGCAAGTGCATAGTTAGAGGCGTTGGTTTTGACAATGAGTGGGGACCCAGGGATCCAGTGGGTGAGCACGGGAGTGGTTGTGAAGGCCTTTTTCAAGGTTTCAAATGAACTCCAGCATGCATCAGTAAAAACCCATGGAGTGTCCTTGTGGGTCAACAGAGTTAGTGGAACAGTAAGATTGGAATAGTTGAATATGAAATGGCAATAGAAGTTTGCAAATCCAAGGAAGGACTGCACATCTTTGACCTTTCACAGTTCAAGCCATTCCTGAATGACTTTGACCTTGTCATCACCCATGGTGAGGCCGTTGGGTGAGAGGATATATCTGAGGTATTCAACGGTGTCGATGTGGAAGAAGCATTTGTCTGTGCTGTTATAAAGTACTCACATTTCCACAGTACATACAACAAATACAAGAAAAACATAAAAACAGATAGTTAGAAAGAACACAGATTCTCTCACCTAGTATATGTGTCCAGAACCCAAGCAGACACAAATACTCACAATCCCCCAAAAGAATCAAGTCAATAGCTTCATTTCCCATATATACAGAACGTTTTAGATACCATGCGGACATTGCACTTTGGTCCTGGGGAAAGAGGCACTCAGGCGGCTAGAGGATGGAAGGAATGGGAGGGATGTGCAGGGTCAACTCTGGAGCATGCAGACAGCAGTCATGGCAGAAATAAAAGAGAAGGAAGATAGAAATGACATACAAAAGGACCAGAGGACTTAGGAGCTGAGACAGGAGAGAGAGGGGTGCATATATGTAGTCATGGGCACTAGCTGCTCCATTGGAACTGACGGATGCAACCCAGACTCAATGGAACCAAAGGAATAACAAGCACACATAGCAAAGAGAAGTCTCAAGCATTTTCAAGGGATACTGATTGGAAACAGGGCCTATAATATGCGACACAGTGATACATATAGCACGTAGTGTTGATGTGTCCATCCCAAAGCAGACATTTTCATTTTCTCGTTCATAGCATATTGAAACAGCAATTCTGTATAAGTAGTACCATAGGATATGAACAACAGACCAGTTCTTCTTGCCCGTAAAGCAAAATCACTCCTTGACTTCACCGGCGCTTTGCTTACATCAATACCACAATTCCCACCGAAGGCTCATCATTCAAGACCTGAATTAAATCAGATAAGTTCTTAGTTATCATCATAAGTGTCTCATAATGTTTTGAGCACACAGGTTCAATAACCAATTTGTTATTGATTTTACTTTCCCCACAGATCTCAGAGCTGACCTCTCAGAACAGGTGCTAAGAGGCCATATTCACCAACATGGGTCATTAGACAGCTACATGGAAATTCCATAGCATACATCCCCAGACAAAAATTCCATTCAACTTCCAGGTTATCATTCTTGGTTATAAACCATCCACCACTCCCAGACAACTCTTAATTACATGCGTGGGCATACAGGTGGTTCAACCGAAGTCACCGGAGTACATCTCAAACGTGTCCTCTGTGTTGGTCTAGGTTGTCGGAGTATATGAGGATGTTGTCCAAGTAAATCAGGATGTAGATGTTGAGGAGGTCGGAGAAAACATTGTTCATGAAGTGTTGAAATGCTGTGGGGGAGTTAGTGAGTCCAAAGGGCATTACACACCACTCAAAGGATCCATATCTGGTTCTGAAGGTGGTTTTCCATTCGTCACCTTTGTGGATTCAAATGAGGTGATAGGTGTGTCGGAGGTCAATTTTGGTGAATATCTGAGCCTTATGGGGACTGTTGAGGTGGTCCGCTACTCTGGGGAGCAGATAGCAGTCTTTTTTTGTGATTTTGTTGAGCCCTCTAAAATCAATGCAGAGTCAAAGAGAGCCATCCTTTTTGCAGGTGAATAGGACCAGAGTTCCTCTGGGGTACCTGGAGGTGCAGATGAAACCCATGGAGACATGTTCATCTAAAAATTCTTGAAGTGTTTTTAGTTTGCTCTGAGAGAGGGAATAGATCAGACTGAAGGGAGGAGATGTTCCATCTTCAAGTTCAATCTTAAGGTTGTACGGCCTGTGCAGAGCCACTGTATTGGCTTTGGCCTTACTGAAAACATCCATGAAGTCATGATATTCTTCCAGAATGCCAGTCATATCGACTGGAGCATCGTTTGAGTCTAACTTGTCTGATGCTGAGATCAGTAGTTGGAAGGTTTGCGTACCATCCATTTTGGAAATGCAGGCAAATGCTGCTGCATTCACTAATGCAATTTTGGGGGCAATGAGCGGAGTTGGAGTTGGAGGGTTGGATGAGTGCAGAACTGACATTGCTGGCTCAGGTGGCACCATAGACTCAGCTGGAGATGGAGAACTGAATGTAATACTGCTCAAGGCCCAGTTAATCAATGGATTGTAGTGGGTGAGCCAGTTATGTCTAAGGACTGTGGAACAGCTGGAGTCCAGCGGAGTTATGAAAAATGTAACAGAGTGTTCCTCCCCCTTAGGGAAGCAAACCAGAAGGTCAATTGCCTTGCAGATGACTGAATTGGTTGATCCATCCAACAAGTGGAGCAGGATTGGGTTGATATCATGAGTATGGAGTTGATGATTAGATGCAAAAATGGAATCTAGGAAGCAATGAGTTGATACAGAATCAATAAGCATACTGATGGTTTTATTGGGAATTAATTCAGAGGTGAGCTGTATGGTTAAGGAGTTCAGACTAGAAAGAGCGGACACATTGAGATGTAGTTCCATTATTGCACCATGGGGATCAATGCAGCCCTCAGCTAGTGCCAGAGTTGGAGGGCTGCTTATGTGTTTTTTGACTCCAATGCAGACTTGGCATCAGAGTTCTTTTTGTCAGATGATTTGCTGTCTGTTGTGGAAGCAGCTCATCCTTTTGCAGCAGAGGAAGTCAATTTAGGTCATTCCTTAGCTATGTGACCTGTTCTGCCACAGAAGAGACAGAGGTTCTGCTCGAAGTAGCATTGTCGCTCCTGTTGAGTCAGTTTACCATCTTTTCCTAGTTTTGACGCTAGGTCCAAGTTCTTCTTGGGGGCATTTGAGGTGTTGTTGCTGTTGGAGGCAGAGTTGCCAGATTTGTTGCTGTTGTTGTTATTTGATGTCTTCTTGTTGCTGTTAGAATTTGTCAATAGTGTGGCAGGGTTTTTGCCCTTGTCTTGGTGGCAGTCTGAGGTTTCGTTCGAGTTGTTTTCTTGAGCGACTTTGGAGTGTTGTTCCCAGTAGCAGGCATTGATGGACTGGGTGAGGGATTGAAGCTCATGTAACATGCTGGGTTTACCAACACGGGCCACTTCATCCTTGATCCTTGCTGGAAGTCCATTGTAGAACTGGTGGTGGAGTGTAGCACCTCCCCAATGGATGCATGCGGTGAGATGGTTGAACTTGACCAAGTACTTGGTGACTCGTTGATTGTCATGCATATGGAGAGTTTCGAGGTCAGCTTCTGCTTCACCAATGGGGTTGTGTGGTCTGAAGTTGTCTTTCAACTCGGACACAAATTCTGAGTAATCGTCTATCCATGAGGGGTCAACATCAGAGGAAAGGGTGGGTTTGAACCAGTCTAATGCTGTTCCTTTCAAATAGGACAGTACATAGGTGACTTTTGCACTGTTGGATGAGAAGGCATCAGGACAGTCACAAAAGTTTAGACTACATTGAACCAAAAAAGGCTGGAGTTTACAACTGTCGGAGCCATCAAAGGTGTCTGGTTCATGGACTTTGGTCCAGGGTGAGGACTTCTTTGGTGATAACAAGTTGTTGGCCAGCATGGTGATGGCCTCAGTGAGGTTGGGGACATCATTTGAGTTTGATGATGATGCTCTTGGAGGATTTGGGGCCAAGAATCGATTGGATGGAGATTGCAGGGGGTTGTGGTCAGAGGGTGTGTTGGGGGGATCGGGCATGTCCAGGTATGGCACTTGTATGGGATTTTCAGGGATAAGTGGGGTTAGGGGTGAGTGAGTACTCGGGAGCATAGCTGGGACATTAGGTACATGGTGTATGGATACTTCTGAAATGGTTCCAAGGGTACTGGCTTGTAGGTTGCTTTGAGTGCTACATTTCATAGACAATGAAGAGTGAGAGTTCAAATATACTGTTAGGTCCAGGTGATGGGATCAAGCAATAATGTTCACAGTTAGGTGCAGAGAATTTCGGTAGACCTAGTAATTACACTCCTCAGTGGTGGTTCACACTAAGAATATATTTTAACACTACCTAGTAATTACACTATTACAAAAGAAATGAAGCAAATTTAGCAGTTAATTTATTGTTACATAGTAGGATGCTCACCTTCTCAGTGGTGGTTCATACTGAGGAGGGAGAAAATACGCAGGTGGAGTCTCACCTGCATATATGCTTGGAATGGCCCTTTGATGCCAGTTAAGCGCTCATCTCACTATGCGAGCTAGTGAGTGACTGCTCAGGCGGTCCTTGCCGAGTTGTGGGGCATGCACATAGTCTTGAGGCAGAGGCAAAATTGAGTGCTGCGCCTGATAGTATACACAAAATAAAATGAGATCTCAGCCACAAATAATGGGAAAAATACCAGAAAATTCAGAAAAATATTTTGGAATATAATGAACATTTCTTGATAACTTTGACCATAAAAATACAAATATATTAAGGTTGAATTGATCAGAGGTGTATATAGTGCATATATGCACCCTACACCAGGGTCAGAGATATCTTGTCCAGGGTGGTCCAGGGTGGTCCAATTGTTATTTTGAGCCAAGGTACGGAGTTGAAAGGACTTGGCTTCAACTTATGTGTTGCACCCTCTTATGTCGTTGTGTCCTTGAATTTGTGGAGTTGTTGGAGCGGAGGTGTAGAGTGAGAATGGAGGTAATGAGGGGAGACTAAATCAATATTTGAACTAAGGAACTAGCTACAAATACATGGAGGTTTAAATACATTTGAAGCATGGGATTAATATGGAGCAGGGTTGTCTGAATGTGGAGGAGTTACTATACTAGGATGCAGGGATGCTAAACGAGGGATGGGGTCATGTGGGACTATAGAACATACTAGAAGATGACATAGAAGATAATAGAGGAGGTGACATGGAGGTCTATATATCGGAGTGATGACATGGCAGGGGTGACAGGGATTGAGTACAGAGTGTGTGGAGGTCACATGGAGGGTGTCTGTGTTGTGGAGTATGATGGAGGAGAGAGATCTGTCCAGAGGGCTGAGATCGATCTGGAGGGGTGCAGAAATGAATGCTAAACAGGTGCTAAGGGCAGAGATATGTCAGAGGGAATCTAGGATCTAACAATCTGACTCATTTGGAGTGCATATAGGCCCATATATGCACATATTCAAGTATTTTTGATCAATCTTGACAATGAGGAACCTATATGGCTAATTATTTCAATGCAATGCTCAGGCCTGAGAGGATGTATTTTTCAAGATTTATTCTATATTTTTCCCTTTCACCCATTGAGTTCTATTACAGTTTTAATCTGATTGTTCCCAGACAAAGTGTTCATGCAGAAGTATTTTAGAGCTGAAGATCCAGGATCCCTACAATCAGCAGAATATGAATACAGTAGGGGACAAAACCATTCACATGTTGTGAACACTTTGATTGTGTAGCAAATAATGCAATGATCACATAAGCACAAAATCTGATATAATTTAACATGATAGCCCTGCATCTTAGCTTGAGGTCACTCACCAGGATAATCATGTAATTCTCAATATTGGCCAAGATATTAATTATCTAAAATAATCAAACATGTGAACAGTTTTGTCCCCTCTATTTTTTTCATCAAAAAATGGTATATATTGTTGGGGTTATCTGGCAAAGATTTGATGGTCCAGGTGGATCCTAAGCTACTTCTTAGTAATGCTATACTTTGTGTAGATGTTAATGTTTTATTGTTCTGGCAATAAAACCTTTTGGAGGCTTTCTGGTCAATCTGGCACTTTAGTGCCGGTACTGTTGAGTGTGTGCACACATGCTCTTGTTTTGAGTGTTTGGCTTGGTCCAATGAGCCGAGGTTCAGATGTGGCGTCAGCTTCAATGTTCTTGCATTGTGCCTATCCTCCTGCCTGTGCCACTGGATTTTGGACTGATGTTCGGTAGGGGTCTGAGATGTTTGGTACCAGACAGTTGGACTACTAACTTAAGTACTGGTGGCTTTATGTCTAACTTAGTCAATAATCTGAACAGAGAATACATACATGAGGACTAGTTACTTATATAGAGAATGGGGTGCCATAAGATATACAACAATGTTGCACAACACATGGAAATGAGAATGTAAGGTATGGATGTAAGAATAGTAATATATGAAAAGGCGGGCATACTTGTACTGAAGGTTACCAAAGTGAAGCGAGTGAGTAATGAAGAATATAATCGAAGTGTGATATACTGAACTGAGCCGAGCTGAACCAAATAGTTCTTATAAGACTTCTGAAGCAAAGTGAGCGAGTAATAAAGAATATAGTAAGGTGTGATGTACCGAACCAAGCCAAGCCGAACCGAATGGCACTTGTAAGAATTGGAAGTCTGTAGCTTGTAATATGGTCGGTCAGACTTCGGTTGGTATGACCGAGGGAACAGAGGCTCGGTAGATCGTACTTTGACAGGTACTGAGAGCTTGGTACTGATTTCTGAGGACACTGTAAATCCAATAACAATTGGATTTGCAGTCTGTAGTGCTCTAAAAATTTTGAGCAACTAGTCTGATATATCTGTGACCTATCTGGAGTGATCCAGAACTCGAATGATGAGTGTGAATCAGTAGAGTAACAAAATAGTAGTTAAACTGATTGAGCACCAGTTCAGACAAGGAGAGAATAATTGATAGTCAATTATCCAGTGAAGTACTAACTACAAACAGTTGTTGTACTTATAGATATTGTGTCCCCTGAGCTGCTAGTGAAAAGAAAAAGGAAATATGACCATATCTGGTGAGAAGTGGTGGATTTCCGCGTTGTACAAACTTAGGCAGCCGCATATACTATACCCAGGCCATCGCAAATAGAAAAAAATGGCTTTAACTTGTCCTAGTCCTTCCTTTTATGATCATTCTATGTCTCGTATGCTACCCAATACCAGTAGCACGTTGTATGACTAGTAGATCGATCGGCATTCCTTGGTGCTGACATATATGCACCCATTTTGGCTTTCCCTTTATTCCAAAGTCGTCCAGACCTCTTCTGTTTCATTCTAATGGTATTTCCAATGTATTCCCACTGTGTCCACTGTTCCTAGTGTCTCTTTGTCATCTCCTATCTCCATCCCATGCTTCCCACTCCTTTAGCCACCAAGGTGCTAAAGTGCCATGAACCGAGCCCTGTACCAGTAATACAAGCAAAAAATTCGTAGAATGATGGGAAATGTAGCTACTGATGAGATTTTGTTTGTGGTGGGTTTGTATTTTAGTTATCATTAATGTCCCATGCACTACTGTTTTTGTACTAGTTCCTGTTTATATCTATTTTTTAGTTATTTTAGCTGTGTATCCATATGTAATGGCATCCTTTATTCCTTTATCTATAACATATATTAGTATTTGGTATAGCCCCCATTTGCCCTCATCACAGCCTGCACCCTCCTAGGCATACTCTCAATTAACTTCTGACACACCTCAGGCTCTATCTTTTTCCATTCCACCTGAACCCTCTTCCACAACTCATGCACTCCATTAGGGGAGTTTTCATAGTCAGAAAGGCATTTTTTGAAAATAGTCCAGAGGTGTTCAATGGGATTCAGGTCAGGAGACTGAGCTGGCCACTTCATGACCTCATAACCATAGTCAGAAAACCATTGGGTGGCCTTCTTGCATGTGTGCTTGGGGTCATTGGTTTAAACTGTACAGACCCCATCCCTGCAGACCAAATGTGATTTCCATCTGCAAGTTGAATTTTGATGGTATGTGGGGTGTAAGTTCTAAACCAGTGATGATGTGGTGTCATATGTGAAGAGGCACCTGTATCATCAGTCCAATCAGTACTGGCAGTAACAAGTAGTGGTCCAGTTAGACTTGTGCTGTCTAAATGAAGGGCACTTGCAGATTCAGCAAATCCAGGTCTCTCCTCCTTCCTGATGCTAAGCTTGGAATCATAGGCATTGAATTGTATAATAGGAAGTTGTTGATTGTGTACAGTCTTCAGAGTCTGCCATATCTTGACCAGATCATCTCTATTTGCTTCAATGTGAATATGCTGTGAGACTTCAATTGAGCTGGTAATGATGCCAGCAGCAACATCCACTTAATTCCACCACTCTGCTTCTGCTGCTGGTGTTGCAGCTGTCTCATCTGGTGCTTTCTCATCTCCAGTAACAATCCACAATACTTTGGCCCTCTTGAGAACACTTTCTGTGTCCCACACCCAATTCTTGTAGTTGGACATATTTAGCTTGTTATCCACCTCCAATTTACTGATCTCTGCTGTGGCACTCATGTCTGCACTAAAATAGTATCCTAACCCAGAGTCCAAACAGTTGTTCCAGGTGTAGCTCAGTCCTAATGATGTGCAAGCCCTTCCCTACCAGTAGAAGCAATATATGACTTGGCCTGGTAGAGGGATAAGAAGAAAAAGATAATGTGCCTGATAAAAAGAGTGTCACAGCAGGTATTGGACAGTTGTGGTAGCAGATATGTGTGTTGGGGTTCTTCATGGCATATAGACGCTTAAATAGGCGCCCATGATGGGTATGAGTTACCTAAATGCAAAAAAATGGTAGAATTAACTGGATGCACAGTAGGTGTGATGAAAAGGCAATGCTGGAGGGTGCTGGAGGATGTTGGAGTAATGATAGAAGATTGGGCAAAGTTATTTGTAGAGAAAAGGCCTGGGACCCATACCCTGTTAGTGGTAAACTCTGAGAATTACACTGATGAAGAACAAGCAGGAGTACTGGAGAACAGATGGTAAATCCTCTATCAAAGAGAGGATTTCCAGTCTCCAGGGATTAATGGCATGTTTGCTTATGTAATAAGTGCACATACAATGAACAATAGACAAGGATAAGAGTTACATTCAACATTATGACACTTACAAGTTTATATGAGCATACATTGTCTCTGACAATGAAAACTACCTTTCAAAACCATTTTCAAGTCAAATCAAGTTTATTAGGATGTATATATACACCTTCCAAGCCACTTCCTACCAAGTTGAGCCAAGTCAAGCTGAGCTGAGTTGAGAGGTGGTCAAATAAGCACCTAACACATGCACAAGATCAATTACATTTCTTTGACATTTTTTCTACCATTTCATCTATTTAATCCAACCCTCCTTTGAGCATTGTTTCCATTTTATCCCAATTTGGATAGGTGAAGCTCCCATAGAATCAAATTAAGCACCTGTTACAATAATCAAAAAGGCAATTATTCATCACTGCTTAATCCCATTGCCTCTATTTCTTTATGGAACTGTTCCAAATCATTCCCTATACCATTTCCATTGACACCACAGCTGTTCCATTACCTATGAACATTACATTACATTTTGGGAAATCTGTGAAGTACCCAAAAGGCTGAGCATACCTATTGAGACTGGCATCAGTCTCACCAATCATTTTCCATATTGAACATGTTCACTTTTTGAGCCCAACCTTCCTCTGTATGTATTCTATTATTTCGGTTCACCACTTTCCTTGAATCCATTGCATTCTACAATATTTCACTAATTTGTCATTGTCTCAACCCCTCCTGTATGCTATTGTTTTCACATGATTCTTAACCCCTGTAACATGTAGTTCATATATTATAATGTACAAAGTAGTAAAATAGTAGTCCTTTGTACAGAATTGTGATAACTAGAAAGAAAACAATAAAATTCTGAAAGTTGCGCCCTGCAACTCTACTAGCAGAAAAATTAGACCAAAGCTTTTAGAACTCTTATTTCAAATAGGTATAGCTCATCTTGGCAATGAAAGCTTTGGTGTTTGAGGAGTTCATCAACTTAGACTTAGGACACTCATTAACCATGTAGCCTTTTGAGTCACACAGGAGACAGAGTCCTTGATCAACATGTCATTGATGCTCCTCTGACAGAAGTTTGCCATATTTCCTGAGCTTTGAAAAAAGTTGGGCATATTGGCAGTATTCAAAGACTTCTGGTTGCTGTTGGTGGTGGTGGTAGTCCCCTTATGGCTCCATTGGTTGTTGGAGCTATTATAGGACTGCTGGTTGGGAGATTGGACCAGTTAGAGGACATATTGGAACCTCAAGGAGAGGTCCATAACATTGTCATACTCCTTGAAATACCAATATCTGCTATCAATTTCCAATGCAAAGATGCAAAGCTCAGAGAGGGATTTGAAGTGAGGAAATTGAGGAGACTGTCCTTGATATGTTTGGGTAATCCATTGTATACCACATGAGTGAGGGTAGTATCATTCCATTGAGTACAAGTGGAAGCTCGGGTGAAGTGTATCAAGTAGCATGCAGCTTGGTGATGATCTTTCATGACTATTTTTTCAAGCTCTATTTTTACTTGCATAGCATTGTTGAAGGGTCTAAAGCTCATTTCAAGCTTGGAGTAGAAATCTTCCCAATTAGAGAGCCAGGTAGGCTCAAGGTAGATCTCTGTGAAGGCAACACTTTGACAAGGTTACAATTACAAGATACTCCTATTATTATGAGCTGATTGAGACTAATCCACCTGGTGTAGCAATAATCCTCAGTTTATACAAGGTTTACTAGCAATAAATACATAGAAAGCCCAACTGGTATAGTGGTAATATTCAGAGATCAAGCTGAGAAGTATCCATCACTCCAGTCACAACCCTATACCTTACTCTGGTGCTTATTAATTAATCAGAAGACACAAGATATTGGAGTGCAAATAAGAAGAAACAGGGTGAACCCTGACAATCTCACTAAGGATGGGTGGGCTCAAATAATTAAAGGGCTGGGCCTAAGAGGTATGAGATGGTATACTAAATCTTGGACATGCCTGTCTTGAATGTGGATGGGTGACCTTGGAAATTCAGCATAAATTGAATGAAGAATATATGGAGTTTAGCTTGGTCCATGCCATTTTAAACCTTAGGTTTATGAATTTTGGTTCAAAGGCCAGATTCCACAGTGTGTCAGGGGACCACCCATTTCATGAACCAAACTGATGCTGAACCAGTTCACTTATACCAACAGTTACTGAGCTGAGCTGCACATACAGACTATAAGAGTAGTGACAGTCGCTCAGTCCAACTGAGTGACATACCAAACTGAGCAACCAAGGTATCAGCCCAAGTACCAGAATACCAGATGCAGATTGTGGGGCCATCGTATCTTAGAGCCCAATTGAGGGGTAGGGTATGCGCTGAGGAAGCAAGGAGCAGACAGCAGGTATATAGATTGCACAGCTCACTAGCAAGGGACTCTAAGTTTTCCTCTTAGGTTTTTCCCCCTTACTAGGTGAGGCTCTATTTCTATGTACACAGTCTAATAAACTTAGGTTTTTCCCCCTTGCTAGCTTTGGCCATGTGACCTCAGTAACCTTGGTGAGCACTACAGCCTTACATTAGGAAAACTTTGCCCAATAAGGACTGGGAGTTGTATCACCATATGACCATAGGCAGCTTTGGTCTGAACGAAAGTGACTTGGATAGCCTCACCTCACTTGCTTATGTAATGCCAGACTCCCCCTCCTCTATAACTGCAACAGCCTTGGTGATACACACACTACCAAGTTCCCAAGCCAAAATGTATGCCAATGAGCACTTCCAATGGCTAGAACAAGAGTTGGCTGCAAACCAAGCAGCTAATGCCAAAATCAGTGATGCCTTGAGGGCAATAATGCAAAGGTTAGAAAGTGAGCCAGAAAGAAGGAAAAGAGAGTCCCTCGACCCTGAAGATGACCTGATGCCTAGCACTCATGGCCCAAGTATACCAAACCCCTCACTCTCAGCCACCTCCCAAGTTAGGCCAGCATCCCCTTCAGACTTTGACAGTGACCATGACAAAGGCTGTGCATTCCTCAACTCCTGCAGCATCTACTTTGCAATCTGTGGCAATCACTTCCCAAATGACCAGGCTCACATCCACTAGGCCCTCTCTTTCTTCAAATCTGACCAAGTGGCTTGGTTCACTAATAAAATCCTCCAAGCTGAGAGGTCCAGCTGACCTCACTACCCAGATTGGAACACCTTCAAAGCTGATTTTGTCAACTGTTTCTGCCCAAAGAATGAACAACTCTCAGCCCTTACAAGACTTGAAGGGATGGGGTGGTACCAGGGTAAAGATTTTGTGGAAGAGTACATCAACCTGTTCATAGAGCTAATAGACCTGGCTGAGTACCATGACAACAAGATGATTGTGATCAAATTCTGCAAGGGTCTTGAACCAAGCATGCAGAACAAGGTAGCCCTACTAGGGACCAGAGCACCAGACTTTGATGATCCAGAAGGGTGGTATGAGGTGGTGAGGAGGGTCACAAGGAACTGAGAAGCAAATGATGTGCTCACCAAAGCAAACTGAAGCAGCTCGCATGTAACACCTTGGCCCCCCATGGTCCAAAGGTGATGTGGACAAACCCCCAAGCCTCAGCAACATTTTGGCAAGCCCCACCACCCATCCTCACAACTCCAAAATATGACCCAGCTCCTATGGACATCGACTGGACCCAAGCACATGTTGTGCCACCAGGAACCTGCCTCCAGTGCAAGAAACCAGGACACTATGCCTGGGAATGCCCTCTTTTGTTTGACATCCAGACCATGAGCATAGAAGAGAGGTTGGAGCTGCTGCTGGAGCTATTAGCCCTGGCCAATATGATGAGTGCTCTGTTGGCCAAAGCTGAGACTGAGACTGAGGTAGCAGAAATGTTAAAAGGGGAAGAAGAGGGTTTTGGAGCCTGCAGTGGATGAATAGTGTGCCTCCACTGCCTGTACATAACTGGTTCTCATGTTTGCAAGTAGAATGTGAAATAACCCCTGTTATATCAAACTGAACTGAGACTGAAACAGCTGCACCAAAACCTGACACCCCTAAAACTCCCAATACTCCTTGGGTCTGGATCTGAAAGTGGGAATGAAAACTCCCCAAAAAGTATGTAATTGCAGCTGAACTGAGCCCTAGGTCTCTTGTCATCAAGGTCAAGATTCAGACAACAGACACAACTGAAGTCAAGTCCAGGCCTGCCCTCATTAATAGTGGGGCTGCAGGACTGTTCATGAACTGAGCCTACATTGAATGCCATCACCTCACCACCTGGAAACTTCAACAGCCAATTCCTGTCTACAATGTGGATGGATCTCCCAATAAAGCAGGATCTATTCAAGAGGTCATTGATGTGATCCTCCAAGTGGAAGGCCATGCTGAGTGTGCCATATTTGCAGTCACCAACTTAGGTGGGCAGAACATTATTCTTGGGTACACCTGGTTAGAGAAGCACAATCCCAAGATTGACACAGACACAAAAGATCAAAATGAATTGATGCCTGGACCAGTGCCACATTTGCTGAGCCAAGGTTTGAGAAGAGCAGAAGGAGACCCAAAAGACCAAGTAGCAGTCTAGATGTGCCAAGCCAGCCCATTCCTGAGGCTGCCAGAGGAAGAGAATGAGCAGGAAGAAGATGAGGAAGTGGATGGTATGGGGGCCAGAGGTGCCCTGGGATGAGTTGGCGGAAGGAGACAGGTTGATGTATGTGATGATTCTGCCTGAACCCAAATACATCTGACCCATGCAGATGACCTCACAAAGATTGGTGGAAGCATACTACAAGAACACCCAAGCAAAGACTGAGATTCCAGACTACCTCCAAGAGTTTGAAAGTGTGTTCACAAAGGAGTCTTTCAATGAACTCCCCAAGCAAAGGATCTGAGACTATGCCATCAAGCTAGAACTGGGCTCAAACCCCATCAATTGCAAGGTGTACCCCATGTCCCCAGTGGAACAGGCCCAGCTCAATGATTTCATCCAAGAGAACCTGGACACAGGGACAATTCAGCTGTCAAAGTCACTGATAGCCTCCTTGGTTTTCTTTATCAAGAAAAAGGATGGCTTGCTTTAGCTCATACAGGACTACTGATGGTTGAATGCCATAACTATAAAAAATTAATATCTGCTCCCTCTCATACCTGAGCTGATTAACCAACTCAAGGGGACAGAGTACTTCACAAAGCTGGATATTTGGTGGGGTTACAGCAATGTTTGAATAAAAGAGGGTGACAAGTGGAAGGCTGCATTCCAAATTAACTGAGGATTGTTTGAACCACTGGTGATGCTCTTCAGGCTCACTAACAGCCTGGCCATGTTTCAAACAATGATGAACCAGATCTTCCAGGACCTCATCATGGAAGGGGTCATTTGTGTACATTGATAACATCCTCATCTATTCTAAGACCCAATCCAAGCACTGAGCAATCATAAGACAGGTGTTGGAATACCTCTGGGGAAAAAAACTCTACCTGAGGAAGGAGAAGTTGTAGGGTGCATATATGCACTATACCACCTCTGAGAGATTCAAACTTGATATACCTAATATTTTCGATCCAAAACCACCAATAACTGTTCATTACATGCCATAGTATTTTCGATGATTTTTTTTGTATTTTTCCCTTCACTCATTCAAGAGTTCTCACTCTATTTTGTTGTATACTACCAGGCGTGGCACCCAATTTTGTCTCCACCTTGAGACTACACACACGCCCCCACTATTCAGCAGGAACCACCCAAACAGTCACTCAGTGCCCTCGCTTAACATATGGGTGCTTGACTGGTGCTAAAGGGCCAGTTTATGCATATATGTGGGTGAGACACCACCTGTGTATGCCCTCTCTCCTCAGTGTTGACAATCACTGAGGAGAAAACCTTCATATAATAGCACTATAATGTCATTTCCTTAATAATTTCTTTCCTACAGTGTAAACAATAGGTAGTATAATAACAAACACTCAGTGTTGACGATCACTGAGGAGTGTAAATAATAGTAATCTTCTGAATTTCTGCTGACTACTGCAAAAAGAGCTATATTACCCCCACAGAAGTGCAAGTTCAAACAGACACACATAAAATACCTCAAACTAATCATCTTAAAAGGAAAGGTGGAGATGGACCCAGTGAAGATTCAGGGCATGACCGAGTGGCTGAGGCTAGTGAACTGGAAGGAAGTACAATCCTTTCTTGGGTTTGCCAACTGCTACCAGTGTTTCATCAAAGACTTCTCACTCCACGCTCACCCCCTGTTCAATCTCACAAAAAAGGGAGAATAGTGGAAATGGGGAGAGGCCAAGGAAACAGTGCTCCAGAGACTCAAGGATCAGATTACCTTGGCACCCATCCTGACCTTCCTGGATGACTCACAAATGTACCAAGTGGAAGCTGACACCTCAGATTTCTCCACTGGAGCCATTCTCTCACAGCAGTCACCCAAGGACAGGATGTGGCACCTGATCACCTTCTTCTCCAAAAGCCTGAGTCCAGTTGAAAGGAACTACAAGATCCATGACAAGGAGATGTTGGCCTGTTAAGTGCATGCACACATGCTCTCAGTTTGGGTGGTTCGGCTCAGTCCAATGAGCCAAGGTTTGGATGTGGCATTGGCTTCAATGTTCTTGCATTGCACCTATCCTCCTGCCTGTGCCACTGGATTTCAGATGGGTGTTTGGTAGAGGTCCAAGATGCTTGGTACCAAACGGTTGGACTACTAACTTAAGTACTGGTAGCGTATGTCTAACTTAGTTGATAATCTGAATGGAGAATACATGCATGAGGACTAATTACTTATATAGAGAATGGGGTGCCATAAGATATGCAACAATGTTGCACAAGGCATGGAAACAAGAAAGTAAAGTATGGATGTAAGAATAGTAATATATGGAAAGTGGGCATACATGCCCATACTTGTACCGAAGGTTACCAAAGCGAAGCAAGCGAGTAATGAAGAATATAATCAAAGTGTGATATACCAAACTGAGCTGAGCTGAACCAAATAGTTCTTGTAAGACTTGGAAGTCTTTAGCTGGTAATATGGTATGCCAGACTTCGGTCAGTACGACTGAGGGAACCGAGGCTCAGTAGATCATACTTTGACAGTACCTCCATGAAGCTGGTAAGCAGAGTTTGAACCATTAAAGTTTCGCACACCTATCTGAGGTAAGCGGATTGTTTGGGGGCTAAAATTTCCAAGGGTAGCCTTCTACTACCAGTCACCTGCCAACCACCCTCCCATGCCCCCCCTTGTTAAATCCAAAATGGGCTACAAGACTGATGAGGAACAGCAGTACCTTGAAGCACACCAAGTTGAGCACCAATGCCATCACAAGGAGAAAGAAAAGGTGGAGCGGGAAGCGAGGGAAGCCACCAAGTGCAAGCAGCATGAGGCTGAGGAGTGACATAAGTGGGAGGAGGCAGAGGAGCAGGAGCATGTCCACAAGCAGGCAGAGGAGGAGGAGCAGAGGTGGAAAGAGAGCAAGGAGTGGGAGGCGGCACTGAAGGCCACTGCCGAGGCTGAGGCTGAGGCTGAGGCTGAGGCAGAGAAGGCTGCCAAGGCCAAGGCTGAGGCTGAGGTGGAGAAGGCTGCAGAGAAGGCTACCGAGGCTGAGGCTGAGGCTGAGGCAGAGGCAGAGAAGGCTACCGAGGCTGAGGCTGAGGCTGAGGGCTGAGGCTGAGGCAGAGGCAGAGAAGGCTACCGAGGCTGAGGCTGAGGCTGAGGCAGAGGCAGAGAAGGCTACCGAGGCTGAGGCTGAGGCTGAGGTGGAGAAGGCTGCTGAGGCTGAGCAGGTGCATGCAAACGCACAAAAAAAATGTGGACTTGATGAAAAAGGTCCATGGCATTGCTCCCCCAAAGCAGGACAAGGGAAAGCAAAAGGAGGTGCCACTGCTGAGTAGCTTGGGCGGGGGTACTGAGATGGTGCTGAAGCTGAAGCATGGGAGGCCGCCAAAGGTGAGTTATGTAGTATTTTTATTTTTTGAATTTCTATTGATTTTTGTTTTGAAGTCAAAAGAGGCCAGGCTTGCAGAGTGAGCTGAGCTGACAGAGGCCCCCTGCATCAACTGCAGGAAGCAGGCTGACGTGTGCCTCATGCCCAAGGACGGTGTGGCTTGCACACAGTGCAAGTCATGCAAGGTGAGATGTGATCTGTCAGTCAGTTGCAAGAGGGGCCAGAGTCGCATTGACAACTCTGATGAGGCAGCAAGTGAGGCAGAGTGGCTGAAGGAGAAGAGGCCGAGGACTGGGGGGAGACCGAGCATGGGGCTGGTCTCAGTGGAGGTGCTGGAGTGGGTGAGTGTGGTGTTGGGCCAGCTCGCCTCAGCAATCGAGGCATTCACCAGCCTCTACGAGAGGCAGGTGGAGGCATTGGAATCCCAGGCAGAGGCCCTGGAGCTGTTGGCTGTGTCTCTTGACCAGCTGGCAAGTGTCCATACCAGGATCTTCAGTTCAGGTTCAGGCTCGGGTCTGTGAGAGGATAGTATGGAAAAAGATGGAGAAGGGGAAAAGGAGAAATATGATGGGGAAGGAGAGAAGGAGAAGGAGGATGAGGAAACCATGAAGGAGTGGCATAATAAAAATGTATAAATCTTTTTGTATAAATTTGTTGTTTTTGTTTTTGTTTTTGTTTTTTTTTTTCTTTTTCTTTTTTGAGCGAACCGAAGTGAACTGAAGTGAGAAAGAGACAGTAAGAGAACTAAGAGAAAGGTGTGAAAGGCACAAGTGAGCTGGGCCAAGGTTTGGGTAGGTCTCAGCTTGGGTCAGCGTAACTTAGTAAAAAATGAAAAAGACTGAGAGGGATATGGGGTATACAGAGTAGAGTTTGTAGTTTAGGAAACCTGTACATAGAATGACCATATATAGCTAAGAAAATAGTGTAGGGTGCATATATGCACTATACCACCTCTGAGAGTGTCAAACTTAATATACCTGACTTTTTTGCTCCAGAAACTATCAAGAACAGTTCTTTACACGCCACAGTATTTTTAAGAATTTTCTTGTATTTTTCCTTTCATTTGTTCACAAGTTCTCACTTTGTTTTGTTGTACACTACCAGGCACAGCACCCATTTTGCCTCTGCCTCGAGATTATGGGTGCAACCCTGCAATTTGGCAGGAACTGCCCAGGCAGTTACTCGGTGCCCTCACTTACTGTATGGGCATGTTACGATCTCACGAAGCGAGATCCCCATGGCTTAGTCAATCATGATTAAGTGTTCTCTTTCTTATTTCAGAAACCCCACTCAGTCCCCATTGATTTCTCATCCTAGTTCTAGACCTCGCTCCAGTTCATTCGCTTCACAATTCCACTCATGATATGTTTTCCGTTACCTCGTGCAACAATCTTTGTAACAACTTTGCCTGAACCTTATTCTTACTCATCCATGTTTCACCTTGCCTTTGTTTTAATTCCCATTCTG
>QFEC01004857.1:8707-28454 GCA_003316585.1 Gomphus bonarii
ATGGTGATTGATGGTGGTGGTTAATGGGAGAAGCTTCCCTGGGAAATTCAATCCACAAACAAACCACTTACCTCAGATAGGCATCAAAACCTTAAGTGGTTCAAACTCTGCTTACCAACTTCATGGGTTCAGCTGTTAAGAGGGAGGTACTGTCAAAGTACAATCTACCAAGCCTCGGTTCACTCAGTTGTCCCAGCCAAAGTTCTCACATACCATATTACAAGTTACAAACTCACAAGTCATATAAGTACATTTGGTTTGGTTTGGTACATCCCAGTCTGTTTTATTCTCTTCCATTCATTCACTTTGGTTCAGTTACCTTTGGTACATATATGGGGATATATGCCCACTTTCCATGTTTTACCTATTCTTGCATCCATATCTTACTTTCTGGTTTCCATGCCTTATGCAATGTTGTTGTATACCTTATGGCAACTCATTTTCTATATAAGTAATTAGTCTCATGTATGTATTGTCTGTTCAGATTATTGACTAAGTTAGACATATGCTATCAGTCCTTAAGTCACTAGTCCAATTGTTCAGTACCAAGCCTCTTGGAAACCTACCAAGCCTCCATCCAAAATATAATGGCACAGGCAGGTAGATGGGTGCAATGCAAGTACATTGAAGCTGATGCTGCATCCACCTCAGCTCATTGGACCAAGCTAAGAACCCAAACCAAGGGCATGTGTGTCCATGCACTTAACAAACTAGCTATGAAGATATAGAGGTTTACATACATTTGGAGATGTGGCACCAAAATGGAAAAGGGTCATCTGAATGCAGAAGGGAAACTACATTAGGATATAGAGATAGTCAAAGTATGATCTGATTGAGCTTTGGTTCACTTGGTTGGTTGGACTGAAGTTCACATATGATTAATTATCAAAAGGTCTCTCAGTTATGTTTGGTTCATATACAGCCATAAATCCTCTGTTTTCATTCCTTACTGGATACATTCCTTATTCCTCATTTCTTATTCTGGTCTTTTATCTTTGTTCTTGTTATTCAAGTCTGATTCTGTTCATGTATGTACTTCAGTCAGAAATCAAATTAAGCCCCACATCCTCTTCTGTACATGGCTGTTAAGTACATGCACAGACACCCTTGGTTTGGATGGTTCAGCTCAGTCCAATGAGCTGAGACAGACATGGTATTTGTTATAAGTAAAGAATTAATTGAGTATTCATGCATATATTCCACCACTAAACATGATATTTAAGTTGCAGGAATAAATGAGAACAAAGCAGGTCTTACCTCAGTCAATGTGGATAAACAACTGAGGGATGAAAATCCTTCTACAGCCACTCTTATAGGGATGGGGACTGTGGTCTGAAGATATGGAAAAGTTAAATATAGTAACAAAAAAAAAAAACAGTAAATGTGGACTTATTCTACTTTCAACAAAGAGTTTCCTATTTTCTATAAGTACAAAAAAAGTATTTAAAACAAAACAGTGATAGAATATAGAACAAAAGTAACCAAGAAATTATCCCTGCATTCCTATTCCCACTTGACTTCAAGTTGTACTCAAATTTCCTATCCACACTCAAACTGAATGTTAAGTGCCATAAGTTGCACTTAACTTTTTGGGACTACATCACCACAAACTTGTCATATTACAATTCAGAGGACCCAGCTATGTTACTAGCTTCATTTAATGTTATTCCACACATTCCCCAAATATATCTACTTTGTGGAAGAACCACAATTCAGTGAACCAGCACTTTGACACCCAGACCAGTTTCCCAGGATGGTACTGGAGGTAAAATCAAAGAGTTTATTCAACCATTTTGATTATAAATCCAGAGATTCATTAGCAATAAATACTATAAAAATTCCTCAACATTGTATTCATTTTACTCATATTTTCCCATCCATTGCCCAGGTTTTTAGTATAGAACTCATCTCCAAAAAGCCCCATTTTTCAAAAGTAGCTAATCTACAACACCCAATTTCAGTGTTGGCTTCAACATACTTGTGTTGTGCTACAAGTACTGCCACTGGATTTTGGAAAGATATTTAGTAAGGGGTTGAGAGTGTTGGTACCAAACATGGATGAAGGACTTGGGGACTGAAAGCATGTGCCTAACTTAGTCAATACTCTGAACAGAGAATATGTACAAGATGATGCACTACTTTTATACTAAGGATGTGCAAGGATGAATGTCCATGGATATGGAAACAGGTAATGGAGATTAGAATGTAAGAATGTAACTAAAATGTAAAACATGAGGGTCAGGCATATATGCCCATGCATATTCCAAAGCATACCAAAGCAAATGTGAGTGAAGTGAAGCAAATTATGTAAGTGAAGGGAATAGGCAGGACACAAAGAAAATACAAGGGGAATATGATGAGGTGGAATGTACTGAACTGAAGCAAACAAATATGGTGGCACTGATGATTGTTCAAATGTCCTGCATGCATAGGATTGATAATGGGACTTTGGTAGGTACAACCAAGTGGACCAAACTTTGTGGATCATACTTTGACAATAGCCACTTGCTTGGTCCCAAACAGTTCAGTTAACTGACTGAGACCCCCCTCCAAAATACATTGACATGCTTAGAATGTAGCTGAGTGGGTGCAACCCAATAGGTTGAAGCCAAGTTATGTCTGATCCTTGGTTCATTGGCCTAAACTGAACCTTGGTAATATCTGCTTCTCAGTTAAGCCTGCTCACAGCTTTAACAAGATACTACAAAGAAAAAGTGTATCATGTGGAATTATGGAACATACTAGAAGATGATGCAAGGGATGATAGAGGTGGTGACATGATGATGGTGACAGAACAGAGTGTCATGTGTGTGAAGATCATGTGAGGAGCTCAGAAGAGATGTGTTGGTTGCAGAGTGCTCTGGAGGGGTGAATATGGCTCAGATGTGTCTTTGAGGTGGATGACTAAGGGTGCTAAGGTGGATATCTATCAGAGGGATCTAACAATCTCATACCTCCCAGGCCCAGCCCTTCAGCCTTTTGAGCCTGCTATCCTAGCAAGATCTTCCCAAGCCTACCTGGATCTCAAATTGGGAAGATTTCTGCTCTGAGCTTGAAATGAACTTTCAACACTTCAATAATACTGTGCAAGCAGAAATTGAGTTCAAATAAATAGTCATGAAAGATCATCACTGAGCTGCATGCTACTTCATAGACTTTGCCTGAGATTCCACTCATACTCAGTGGAATGATACCACCATTGCTCATGTGGCATACAAAGGATTGCC
Organism: Gomphus bonarii; assembly: GCA_003316585.1. NCBI lineage: Eukaryota > Fungi > Basidiomycota > Agaricomycetes > Gomphales > Gomphaceae > Gomphus > Gomphus bonarii. The sequence goes on from QFEC01004857.1 coordinate 11,935, forward strand.
TAATGTATCAAGAATAGTCTCATTAATTTTCTTTGCTTCAAATCCCTCACCAAGCTTCATAACCTTGAATTGGGAATTGATAGCAGATATTGGGAGGGCATGGAGTACAATAACCTTGCAAACTTCTGCCAGAGGACATTGATGATGCATTGATCAAGGACTCTGTCTCCTGTGTGACTCAAAAGGCCACATGGTTAATGAGTGCCGCAAGTCCAAGTTACAAACTCCTCAAATACCAAAGCTTATGCTGCTATGACAAGCTCTGATACCAAGGCCAAAGATTCCATGACCACAGAAACAAAATAATAATAATCAGCAACCTTGGAACCATGTGACCTAAGGATTGTGGTAACCTTCCTCTTTGTCAGGGGATGACCTATTCAAAGCACCAAACCAAACCTAAGCTAGTTCAGCCAAAAGTGCACTGATAGACCCAAGAATTATACCTGAGGCTCCCAAACCTTTAGGCTCTTTAAGCCCTCTGAAATACCAGGCATTTACCCAGAAAGTTCTGAAGTCAGATACAGAGACTTGAGGTTGGAAACCAAGGGATGGGGAGGGCAGAGGAGAGATCAACTCAACCTGAGACCAAGCTCAGTCAGATTAATGGAAAGTACCTTGGTCTGAACAGATATCCTTTGGGCCAAGTGGCCAAACCTTGGCTCAGGCTCAGGTACCAGGAGGTTGGCTCCAGGGACATCAGGTATTTATAGAATAGATTTGTATACCTTCAGGCCCAGGCAAGGGGTAAGGTATGTTGAGGAAGGAGGGCATGAACAATGGGTATATAGGTCAGATGTATGATGAAAGTAAAGGTTTCTTTGTACGAGACAGGTTATGTAAGAGAGTAGGTAGTAGATTGGTTGGGTTACTAGGTCTGCCTCTGTAGTCAACTAATAGCAACTTTCACTGAGTATTAACCTTTGACAAGGACAATGAATGATGTAACCTTGGGACTCAAAAGAGGTCTATCTAAGGACTTTGTTTTTCATTGTGTAAACTCATAATACAGATTGTTCTAATTATATGTAAGGTGAGTGCCTCTCTAATCAATAACCTTCCCATTACTTAGTGGAAATCCTGAGTAAAAATGCATTTGATAAAGGAGTTCATGATGTGATTGGTATGCAACAATGGATGCCATCAACCTCAGAGATTCAGTTATTGATTGCATGATGAGTGTGTCCCAGTTTGGTAATCTTTGAAAATGGTCCATTACTTGGGTGAGCATGCAGGTGTGACTGAAGGGGAATTGTTGGAGATAATGGTGTGTGAGGGATAATTCCAGTGTATGGTCAAATGCATGGATTCTACTAAGTAATAAGGGTGAAATGGTGAGAAAAGTGAATAGTTCAGTAGTGTAGCTTATCTGTGATGGTTGGGAAATTTCTAGTTATAATTTCTATCCTATTGTGCATCATGTGGAATGGTAAGAAATGTGTTTGATAAAATGAAGAAAGGACATGACATGTATCTGATGTGTGTGGGAATCTTCTTGACAAGATAACCCATTAGCAAGGGATCCTAGGTTTTCCTATTAGGATTTCCCCCTTGTTAGCACTGTGTGATAATCCATGGATGCAACGGGGTTGCCCTTATATTGCAGAACCTTGCTTACATATGTGACACCTGACTCTCCCTCCTCTATACAATAGGCCCTGAGACTAATTCACCCCCAAGCTCAGATCTGAAAACAGACACCAAGGAGCAACTTTGATAGTTAGAGTAAGAGTTGGTAGAGAGCCAAGTGGCTAATACAGTAATCAGCAAAGCACTAAGAGCAATTATGATTAAACTAAATGATGGGCAGAATTGTCAGAGTATGATCTGACTGAACCCTTGGTACACTTGGTTGTCCCAACTGAACTTCATGTATGTCTAATTATCACAAGTCCCTCACATACATTCAAACCTTGGTTTGGTCACCTCAGTTCCATGTATAGTCATACATCCCCTGTTTCTATGTTTCACCAGTTGCATTCCTTATTCCCTATTCCTTGGTCCAGTCTTTTATCCCCATTCCAGTTTAGTATTTAAGTTGTCTCTATTCATGTAGGTACTTCAGTCAGAAATCAAATCAAACTAAGCCCTAAGTTCCCTTCTATGTACAGCCACTTGCTTGGTCCCAAACACTTCAGCTAAACTGACCAAAAACCCCTCTGAAATACAGTGACATACCCATAGTGTAATAGAATGGGTACAATCCAATAGGTTGAAGCCAAGTCACATCTGACCTTGGTTCTTGGCTCAAACTGAACCTTGGTAAAATCTGTATCTTGGTTAAGTCAGCTCATAACATTTGACAGTATTTCTGACTCATCACACTCATTACACCATATTCCTCCCACCACAAGATCATGGGCTTGTGCTCAGGACAGCTGAGCTACCCCAACTGTGGAGCTCATTCCTCTACACCTACCCAAAGTACCCCCCAACCCCTTATCACCCTGAGGGCTAGTATGGATCACTACCATGCCAGAACATCCCTGATATCTGCACAAATTGAGGAAGTATATGGTAGACATTGTTACAAATCATAAAAACCTTGAGTATTTCTCTACTACCAAAGTATTGACCTGTCAGCAGGCACATTGGTCCAAGTATCTAAATTCAACCTCACAATTTAGTTACATCCTGGGAAACTCAGCACAAAGCACAATGCTTTGACTAGATGATGGGACATCTGCCTTAAAGAGATGGGTAGTGACTATGCTACCATCAACCTGCAGAATCTTCAGCCAATCTTCACTACTTCACAACTGGTAGAATCACTTCATGTGACTCAACTCATCATCCCAGCTCTTAGAGCAAGCATTGTCATGGATTCTGAGACACTCCATTCCAACATCCTATCTGCACTCCCCACAGATCCCATAGCAATGCAACATCTTAGTCCTCAAGCAAAACTGAGCCCAAGGTGGATGCAGACAGAAGATGGTTTTTTTCAGCTGGATAACCAAATCTACATATCTGAAACTAACAATCTTAGGTTAAGAGTACTCCAGTATAAGCATGATCAGGTACTCTTGGGTCACTTCAGTCAAAACAAGATGTTAGCCCTCATTCACTGAGAAATATACTTGGCTAGGCCTACATACTTTGGTTGTTGATTTCTGCAAATCCTGCACCACATGTATGTGTTCCAAATCAAAGTAAAACAAACCCTACAGCTTCTTGAAGCAACTACCAATCCCTGAGAGACCTTGGAATTCCAATTCAATGGATTTCATCAAAAAATTCCCTCTGTCCTTGGAATTTACTGCAATTCTGGTAATAGTATGCAGACTCACTAAACAAAGTATTGTCATTCCTATGGTTGACACAATAACTTTGGCTAAACTGGAAAAACTGTTTGTGCTTTATGTCTTCTCAAAACATGGCATACCAAGTCACGTAACTTCTGACTGAGGAAGTGAATTCATTTCTCACTTCTTCAGGTCACTTGGTAAAGCCCTAGACATGCACATACACTTCACCTTAGGTTACCATCCTGAAGCCAACAGTCAGACTGAATGTGTAAATACAACCCTGGAACAGTATTTATGAGTCTACTGCAACTATCAGACAATTGGTCCAAGCTGTTACCATTAGCTGAATTCACTTACAATAATTCCCCAGATGCTACAACTGGCATCTCTCCCTTCTTCACTAATATGGGACATCACCTGAACATCACTGTATATCCCAAACATGACCTTGCTTCCTCCTGAGTACACAAGTTTGCCAAGGACTTAGGCCAACTTCATGATGCCCTGAAAGAGAAAATTAGTCATGCTAAATCTTGGTATCAATCCTCAGCTGACATTAGGTGAATCCCAGATCCTGAGTTTGCAATTGGGTCCTCAGCATTTGTCAAAGCACAATTCTTTCACACCACTTGGCTGACTGAGAAGCTGGCCAAAAAATTCCTCAGTCCCTTTGAATTCATAGCCAGAGCTGGTAGTCACTCCTACACTCTTTGTGGCCATGACCCAGGCCTTCTCCTTGGCCCTCTCCCTCTCCTCCTCCTATTTTCTCCTTCTGGCCTCCTACTCCTTGGCCCTCTCCCTCTCCCTCTCCTCCTCCTCTTTTCTCCTTCTGGCCTCCTCCTCCTTGGCCCTCTCCCTCTCCCTCTGCTCCCACCCCTCATGCTCTGCACATTCTACATGTTCACATTCCTTGCACTCAAGGTGCTCTTTTTCTTCATGTACCCACCTGTGTTCCTGCCTGTGCACCTCAAGAAGGTGTTCTTCTTTGTTAGTCTCATACCCTATGGTGGTGTGGGATAATGATGGTGGTGGTAGTGATAGAAGAAGAATGATGGGAAATTAACTCCCCAAACAATTTGCTTACCTCAGGTAGGTGTCAGAAACCTTAAAGTTTCAAACTCCACTTACCAGCTTCATGGGTTCAGCCATTAAGAGGGAGGTACTGTCAAAGTATGATTCACCAAGCTTAGTTCACTCAGTCACACTGACTGAAGTCCCCATGTATCATACACAAGTCACAGACTCACTAAGTTATACATGTATGCTATGCTTGGCTTGGTACCTTTCACTTCATCATATTCCTTTTACTATCTGTTCATTTCACTTTGGTATCCTTGGTACATGTACAGGCATGTATGCCTGTCCCCTACACTTCACTCATTTAGTTTTACATTCATTACAGTTTAGTTTCCATGCTTTATGTAACTCTGCTGCATACCTTATGGCATCTCTGTTTCCTATATAAGTAGCTAGTTTCATATATGTATTCTCCATTCAGATCATTGACTAAGTTAGGCATACACTCTCAGCCTCTAAGTCCATCATCCATTTTTGGTACCAACACTCAGGCCCCTACTGAATATCCTTCTGAAATCCAGTGGCAGCATGGGTAGATAGGCATAACACAAGTACATTGAAGCCAACACCACATCCATCTTGACTCATTGGACCAAGCCAAACCTCTGAACCAAGGATGTCTGTACATGCACTTAACAAGCTGCCCCTATCCCAAAGCAATTTATTTCCTCTTTCATTCTCACAATATTAGTATTGCAACAAAGTATAAGTAGTAACACTTAGACACAGTAAATAATCAGTTCTTCACACTATACTTGCCTTGTTGAGGTTATTTGGCAAAGATTTGATGGTCCAGGTGGATCCTAAGCTACTTCTTAGTAATGCTATATTTTCTGTAGATGTCAATATTTTATTGTTCTCGCAATAAAATGTTCCGGAGGCTTTCTGGTCAATCTGGCACTTTAGTGCCAGTACCGAGAGCTTGGTACTGATTTCTGAGGACACTATAAATCCAATAATAATTGGATTCACAGTCTTTAGTGCTTCAAAACTTGTGAGCAGCTAGTCTAATATAACTAAGACCTATTTGGAGTGATCCAGAACTCAAATGACGAGTCTGAAACAGTAGAGTAACAAAATAATAGTTAAACCTATTGAGCGCCAGTTCAGACAAGGAAAGAATAATTGATAGTCAATTATCCAGTAAAGTACTAACTACAGACAGTTGTTGTACTTATAGATATCATGTCCCCTGAGCTACTAGTGAAGAGAAAAAGGAAATACAACCGTATCTGGTGAGAAGCGGCGGATTTCCGCACTGTACGAAGTTAGGCAGTCATGTATGCTATACCCAGGCTATTGCAAATAGAAAAAGATGGTTTTGACTTGTCCTAATCCTTCTTTTTATGATCCTCTTATGTCTCGTATGCTACCCAATACCAGTAGCATGCTGTACGACTAGCAGATCGATTGGCATTCCTTGGTGGTGACATATATGTGCCCATTTTGGCTTTCCCTTTGTCCCAAACTCCTCCAGACCTCTTCCATTCCATTCTAATGGTATTTCCAATGTATTCCTGCTGTGTCCGCTGTTCCTAGTGTCTCTTTGTCATCCCCTATCTCCATCCCATGCTTCCCACTCCTTTAGCTGCCAAGGAGCTAAAGTGTCGTGAACTGAGTCTTATACCAGTTATACAAGTAAGATATTTGCAGAATGATGGGAAATGTAGCTACTGATGAGATTCTTTTTGTGTTAGCTTTGTATTTTAGTTATCTTTAATGTCCTGTGCATATAGCTACTGTTTTTGTACTAATTCCTGTTTGTATCTATTTTTTAGTTGTTTTATTTATGTATCCATCTAAAATGGCATCCTTTATTCCTTTATCTATAACATGCCTGATCACTCCTTTCTCTTGCCAGTGTTATGTATTCCAAGACATGAAACTATTAATAGTTTCATTAGTTACCAGCCTAGTTACCTATTACTGCAACATTACTCCTGAGCCCCTTAGTATTTACCTATAAGTAGCTCACATGTACTATAGTAAATACTTACTGGTAGAAAAGCCCAGTCACTCCAGTGATAAGTCCATTGTCTTAGTGGCCATTGAGCCAAGTGTCCTCATTGTTCTCTGTTCTTGCCTCCAATGCCTCCGTCCCATGTTTTAACAGCCAGCACTTCACTCACATCAAAATATCATGGTTCTAGACCAAGGCTCATCATTTGAGACCTGAAGAAATTCAGAGAAGTTATTTGTTATGTTGAGAAGTTTCTTATAAAGTTTTGAGTATATAGAAGTAAGTATAAAGCTGAGACTCTACCTCTATACTGACCTTATGGTCTGAAAATCACCTTAGAGGATGGTGTGAAAATTCACAACCTCCTCTGTACTGGCTCTCAAATTCAGAACTCAAGACCCTCTGAAATTTCCTTAGCAAACACCTGAACATGGGTTTCATTAGGTCCTCCAGCTCTCCACATGGTGTGCCAATATTATTTGTCTGAAAAAAGGATGGCTGGCTTCAGCTATGTGTTGACTTTTGTGCCCTAAACAAGGTAACCAAGAAAGGCTGCTACCTGCTCCCACTCATTTCAGACCTAATGGATGCACCCTGAAAGGCTTGCATCTACATGAAAATTGACCTCCAGCATGCTTACCATCTCATAAGGATTGTTGAGGTCAAAGAGTGGGAAATGGCATTCAAGACTTGGTATGGGTCCTACAAATGGTTGGTATTGCCTTTTGGCTCCTCCAATGCACCCACAGCTTTTCAAAGGTTCATGGATGACATCCTTGGTGACCTGCTAGATCATTGCATGGTGGCCTACATAGACAATATATTGATCTATTCAGACACTATGGATGAACACTGCAAACACATCCAAGAAGTGTTACAATGTCTTCAAAAACATGACCTCTTTTCAAATACAAGCAAATGGGAATGGCACAAAGACACAGTAAAAGAATTTGACTATTTGCTGTGGACTGAAGGTCTGAAAATGGCTGGAGACAAAGTTAATATGATTCAAGAATGGCCCAAACCTTGGAAGGTACAAGACATACAGTCTTTCCTTTGTTTTTCAAACTTCTACCATCATTTCATCTGCAATTACTCAGACATTACTATTCCTCTCACTCATCTAACACATAGAGGCATGCCCTGGGATGGACTGAAGACTGTCCAAAGTCTTTCAACTATCTAAATGTCACTTTTACCTCAGCACCCATTCTGGCACATTGGGAACCTGACCAACCCCTGGTCATGGAAACTAACACCTCTGACTATGCTTTAGGTGCAATATTCTCAACCATGGATTTGGAAGGAGAAATACACCCCCTTGTCTTCCACTCCTAAACATTCACAGGTGCTGAACTTAACTATGATGTGGATGACAAGTAACTATTAGCAATTTTTGAAGCTTTCAAATTTGGTGACACTATTTGGAAGGTTTGGCCAAACCAATAGATGTCATCACAGATCACAAAAATCTTGAGTATTTTTCCATTATGAAAGTATTGACCCATTAGCAGGCATGATGGTCCAAGTATCTGTCACAATTCAACCTCATTATTTATTTCCATCCTGATAAGCTTGGTACTAAACCCAATTCTTTAACAAGATGATGGAACATCTACCTTAAAGAGGGAGGTAGCAACTATGGTACCATTAACCTGCAAAACCTTCAGCCAATCTTTACATCTAAGTGGAATCTCTTTGAGTGACTCAACTCCTCATCCCTGCTCTTCAAGCAAGTGTTATCATAGACTCAGAATGATTCCATGCTGACATCAAACATCACATAATAATCAGACTCAACAGCCATGCAATACCTCAGCAGCCAAGGAAAGCTGAGCCTGAGATGGAGGCAGACTGAAGATGGTTTCCTTTGGTTGGATAGCTGAATCTATGTTCCCAAAGCTGAAAACCTAAGGCTCAGAGTACTACAGTATAAACATGATCACATGCTCTTGTATCACTTTGGCCAAAACAAACATTAGCCCTGATCCACTGAGAATACACTTGGCCAGGAATATATACCTCAGTTGTCAATTTCTGAAAATCCTGCACTACATGTATGTGCTCCAAATCTCAATGTCATCACCCATATAGCTTCTTGAAACAACTCCTAATCCCTGAACAACAATTCCATTTCTATGGATTTCATTGAACAACTTCCTCCATCCTCAGGATTCACATCTATATTGGTAGTAGTATGCCAACTCTCCAGGAAAACCATATTCATTTCAACAGTTGACATGATAACTTCAGCTCAACTGGGAAAGCTGTTTGTGCTTCATGTCTTTTCTAAACATAGCATACCAAGCCATTTAACCTCTGACCAAGGAAGCCAGTTTGTCTCTCACTCCTTCAAGTCACTCAGTAAGGCCTTAGACATGTGTTTGCACTTCACCTGAGGTAACCATCATGATGCCAATGGTCAAACCAAATGTGTAAATCAAACCTTGGAACAGTATCTGCAAGTGTTAGATCCCAGATTACCTCCAACAAATCTCCATATTAGTGCCCTTAGTCATCCACCTTCACATCACATCCAAGCAGCACTCATCTGTTAAGTGTGTACACACATGCTCTTGATTCAGGTGGTTCGGCTCAGTCCAATGAGCCAAGGTCAGACATGGTATCAGCTTCAACATACTTGCATTGCGCCTATCCTCCTGCCCATGCCACTAGATTTTGGACGGATGCTTGGTAGGGTTCTGAGATGCTCAGTACTGAATGGTTGGACTACTAACTTAGGTACTGGTAGTGTATGTCTAACTTAGTCAATAATCTGAATGAAGAATACATACATGAGGACTAATTACTCATATAGAGAATGAGTTGCCATAAGGTATGCAACAACGTTGCATAAGGCATGGAAACAAGAATGTAAAGTATGGATGTAAGAATAGTAATATATGAAAAGTGGGCATACATGCCCATACATGTACCAAAGGTAACTGAAGTGAAGTGAATGAGTAAATGAGAATATAATCGAAGTGCAAGGTACCAAAGTGAGCTAAGCTGAACCAAATAGTACTTGTAAGACTTGGGAGTCTGTAGCTTGTAATATAGTACACCAGACTTCAGTCGGTATGACCGAGTGAACCAAGACTTGGTAGATTGTACTTTGACATCATCCCTCCATCATACCCTCATACACCCTCTGAGTTCCTCATGTAATTTCTGCACACACCACACTCCATTCCTGTCACCCTTACCACAACATCACTCCAACACATAGACCTCCACATCACCCCTTCCATCATCCCTTCCATCATTTTCTGGTATGTTCCATAGTTCCACATATCCCCCTTTCTCATTTAGCACCCCTGCATCCTAATGTAGTTTTCCTTCTGCATTCAGACAACCCTGTTCCATATTAATCTCATGCTCTGAATGTATTTATACCTCCATGTATTCATAGCTAGTTCTCTAGTTTGAATGTTGATTTAGTCTCCTCCTAGTTACCTCCATGAACTCACTCTGCAGCCTCACTCTACAATACCACTCCATAGCACCTCTGTAAACACAAGTACAAGATGATGTAAGAGGGCACAACACATAAGTTGAAGCCAAGTCCTTTCAACTCTGTACCCTGGTTCAACTTCAACAGCTCAACCACTCCAGAAAACCTCTGGACAAGATGTCTTCAACCTGTTAAGTGCATGTGCAGACACCCTTGGTGTGGGTGTTTGGCTCAGTCCAATGAACCAAGATGGATGTGGCATTGGCTTAAACATACTTGCATTGTGCCTATCTACCCATACATGCCACTGGATTTCAGATGGAAGTTTGGTAGGTTCCTGAGATTATTGGTACTGAATGGTTGGACAATGGACTTAGGGACTGAGAGTGTATGCCTAACTTAGTCAATAATCTGAACAGAGAATACATACATGGAAATTATTACTTATATAGAAAACAACATTACCATAAGGTATGCAACAAGGCTGCATAAGGATGGAAACTAAACTGTAAGGAATGGATACTAAAATAGGTAAAACATAGGAAGCAGGCATACATGCCTGTACATGTATTGAGGGGTACTGAAGCAAAGCAAATGAATGTAAAGGAATGTAATGGGGTAGAATGTACCAAACCAAACCAAACATACTTGTACAACTTGTAAGTCTGTAACTTGTTATATGGTATGTGGGGACTTTGGTTGGTACAACAAAGTGAACCAAGGTTTGGTAAATCATACTTTGACAGTACCTCCCTCTTGTTGGCTGAACCCATGAAGCTGGTAAGTGGAGTTTGAATATTTGAGGTTTCAGATGCCTATCTGAGGTAAGCAGACTGTTTGGGGAGTTAATTTCCCAATATTCATCTTCCCACCCCCACCATCATCCCATGCTACCATGGGTTCTGAAACCAACAAAGATAACTGCACCCTTGAGGTGCATTGACAAGAATGTCAACACATTTGCAAAGAGAAGGAGTGCCAAGAGCATGTAGAAAAAGAACAGTGTGAGCATAAAGAGTGTGAATATCACAAGCAGGAGGAGCAGGAGCAGTAGGAGCAGGAGGAGCAGGAGGAGCAAGAGTGGCAGGAGCACAAGGAGAGGCATGAGGAGGAAGAGAGGAAGAGGCTAGAGGAGGTGGAGAGGAGGTCAGCCAAGAAGTGAGCCAAGGAGGAGGCTGTGCAGAAGGCAGCTGAAACTGAAGCAGTGCAGGCTGCTCAACCAACTCCACCAGTCCAGCCTTGGGCTGGGGAACTTAGATTGGCTGAACTGACCAATGACAGCCACCAGGCTCATGCATGGAAGGTGCATGAGACCCTGAAGAAGGTAGTCATCCTGAAACCACCACAACTGAGGCAAACCAAAAACACCACAGCAGGGTCCAGCAAAGAACCAGGGACAGCCAGGGAAGTGGAGGTGCCCTGAAAGGTGAGTTTTGGTCTTTCTTTTTTTTTTTTTACTGATTTTTTTTTTGTATTCAAAGCCTAAAGGCAAGCAGGCTGAGGCATGGGCAAGTACTAAGGGCCTGCTGTGCAACATGTGTTGCTGGCAGGGCAAAGAATGCATTGTGTTGGGACCAGGCATGACTTGCACTATGTGCAAGTTGCACAAGGTATGTTGCAGGCTGTCAGTGGGCAGGAAGTGCAGTCCTCTCTCTTTCTGTCAGATGAGGATGAGAGAAGCAAGGGTGAGCAGCCAAAGGTAAAGTGAGCAAGGGTGGAGGGTGCAAGGCCAGGGGTGAGACCCAGTGCCAGGCAGTGTTGGTTGAGGTACCTGAATGTGTGAGCTCAGTCTTCAACTGACTTACTGCATCCATGGATGGGTACAACTGCCTCTTTGAGAGGCAGACACAGGCACTGGAGCTGCTGACCAGGTTGGTAGACCAGCTGACAAGCATCCAGAATCAGTGATTTGATTTGGGTTTGGGCTTGGGTCAGAAGGATGGGGATGGGGAAAAGGAAGAGAGGGTTGAGGAAGAGGAAAAAGAGAAAAATGATGAGGATGAAACAATGAAGGAGTAGGATGGAAATGTATAAAATTTTTCTGTATAAAATTGATTTTAAAAATCAAGTGAACCAAATTTAACTGAAAGAAAGCAAGACTGAGGGAATCTAAGAGTAAGGTGTGAAAAATGACAAGTGAAATGTGCTGGGTTCAGGTAGGTCTCAGCTTGGGAATGTTCAACTTAGAGGAAAATGGATGGAAAGCAATAAGAGAGAAAACTGAGAGAGGTATGAGGGTGAACCTAGGTGTCAAAGTATATCTACCAAACCTTGGTTCACTCAGTCATACTGGCCAAAGACCCCACATACCATATTACAAGTTACCAACTTACAAGTCACATAAGTATATTCAGTTCAGCTTGGTACCTTCCACCTCATTTTATCCTCTTCGAATGATTCACTTTGCTTCAGTAACCCTTGGTATATGTATGGGCATGTATGTCTACTCCCTATATTTTACCTATTCTTGTATCCATTTCTTACATTCTGGTTTCCATGCCTTATGCAATGTTGTTGCATACCTTATGGAAACTCTGTTTTCTATATAAGTAATTAGTTCCATGTATGTATTCTCTCTTCAGATTATCAACTAAGTTAGACATATGCTATCAGTCCCTAAGTCTGTCATCCAATAGTTCAGTACCAACAACCTCAGGAAGCTACCAAACTTCCATCCAAAATCCAGTGACACAGACAGCTAGATAGGCACAACACAAGTATGTTAAAGCCAATGCCACATCTGCCTTGGCTCATTGGACTGAGCTGAACACCCAAACCAAAGGCATGTGTGTACACATTTAATAGTATAATCTGAACCAATTATCTATCTGTCTTTAACTACTCAAACAATATGCCTCCTCATACTAGAGCTATTGCACAAGCTGAACGTAGTCAGTTCACCCCTATGGTCTTACAGTGCAGAGCACATGGTGTATCATCCACCCCACCTCTTTGTTTTGGTCATAATACTTTGCCTCATTCACTCCACTCTCTTGGTTCCCCCTCATGGTCTGCTCAGATCAAAGAAGTTGTCAAAATGAAATAGAGTATGAGCAACAAGGTGATAATGAATATGAAAACAACCCAGACAGGAGCAAACAGAGTTTGGCTAGGCCAACTGAGGTCCCTGAACCTGAGGATCCTCCCATTGCCAAATTTCCTCCTCCTAGGGCTGCTCCTCCACCTGGAGCTGCCCTTCAACTGGCAGCCCCTCCAGGCACTGCAAACAATTGGGATCTCCTTGATGCAATCTTTGAGCTAAGTAGGGCCATCAGGCAGCAATGCCCAAATAGTCAGACCACCCAAATCTGGAAACCCAACCCCTTTGATGGGGCTGACCCAAAGACGCTCAAAAGCTTCATCTTTATGTACAACATGAATTTCTGGATGCATCCTAACACCTTTACTGATGATAGGCAGAAGGTCAATTACATGATCTCCTACCTCAAAGGGATGGTACTGGAATGTTTTGAGCCATATCTCACTGGCAATCCCTGAACCAAGCTGAGATGGGCCACCAACTTGGATGGCTTTCTCGATGAGTTGCAGATCAACATCAGTTCCTAGGATGAACAAGCCAAAGCTGAGAATGCTCTTGAAAAATTAAATATGCATGACAACCACAAGGCCACTCAGTTCGTCATGGAATTTTACAGACTCAGAACATTCATGGACTACATGTTAAGTGCATGCACACATGCTCTTGGTTCAGGTGGTTTGGCTTGGTCCAATGAGCTGAGGTTTGGACGTGGCATTGGCTTCAACATTCTTGCATTGTGCCAATCCTCCTGCCCGTGCCACTGGATTTCGGACTGATGTCCAGTAAGGGTCTGAGATGCTTGGTACCGAACAGTTGGACTATTAACTTAAGTACTGGTAGCATATGTCTAGCTTAGTCAATAATCTGAACAGAGAATATATACATGAGGACTAATTACTTATATAGAGAATGGGGTGCCATAAGATATGCAACAACATTGCACAAGGCATGGAAACAAGAATGTAAAGTATGCAAGTAAGAATAGTAATATATGAAAAGCAGGCATACATGTACTGAAGTGAAGCAAGCGAATAAGGAAGAATATAGTGAAGTGTGATGTACTGAACTGAGCTGAGCCAAACCAAATAGTACTTGTAAGACTTGGAAGCCTGTAGCTTGTAATACGGTAGGTCAGACTTCGGTCAGTACAACCAAGTGAACCAAGGCTCGGTAGATCGTACTTTGACACTAAAACAATAATACCCTACTTCAGAAGGCCTACCAAAGTGAATCAAGGACAGCTTTGTCCATTTTGACAAGCCTCAGACCCTTGACCAGCTCCAAAAAATTGTGTAGCAAATTGATGTAAGATACTGTGATAGAAAGGCAGAGCAGGCCCAAGAGGGTCCTGCTGCACCAAAAAAAGAAGGAAATTCAGACAAGCCCAAAGCTAACATGGACAAGTCTGAAAGCCTGAAAAGACCCAAGGGAAAGAGCAAGGACAATACCAAGTCCCAGCTGAACCCACCTGAGTACGTGAATAAGCTTGGTAAGGATGGCAAGCTCCTCCCCAAGGAATGTCAGTGATGCATTGACAATAATCTTTGTCTCTTGTGTGGCTCTGACATTCACAAGGTTGCAGAGTGCCTGAAATCCACCAAGGCATGAGTGATGATGACCCCCTCAACCCCCAAGACCACTACTGCCTTGGATACCAAAGCTGAAAGTATGGCTAAGGCAACTGAGCCAAAAAAATAGTCTGCAACTCTTCAGCCTCTGAGCACACCAAGAGTTGCATTGACTTGGTTGGTGCTAGTAGTGAGGTTAAGCTCAATGCTTCTGCTCTTTTAATCCAAACTCTTTAATAGTTTATTTGTCTTCCAATTCTATCCCCAGTTCCTCTGATAATCTGTTTAAATGCTTGATTGACTCAGGTTCTACTCATAGTTTTATAGAATACACTTATGTTTACAGTCATAATATACCCCCATGTTCTATCCCTCCAATTCCTCTGGAATTATTCAATGGTAGTATGAACTTGGTCATTACCAAATCAGTAGAAATACCTATCTGCTTCCCCTCAGGACACACCCATTATTTAGAATTTATGTCACATCATTAGACACTTCTGTTTTGGTAGTTCTTGGACATAACTGGCTCACCTGATAAAATCTGTTGATTGACTGGGTATTGGGCAGTATTACGTTCTGAACCACCTCTATGGAGTCTAGGGATGTCCTGAAGGCCTCAGCCAAGTTGGCTTCTGCTACCTCCCTGTCACCCAAGTCTGGATCCACCTCAAAGCTGGAAGCTCTGCATATAGCCCAAGTTAACACAGCTGCTTTTGCATGTGCTTGCAAACTAGAAGGTTTGCTAGTTTTTTTGGCTCAACCTCTCAGCCATCATCACTACTTTGGCTCAGTCAGCTAAGGTCTCCTCCACTCTGTCTGCTCCAGTCAACCTAGAAAATGTCCTGAAAGAGTACCACAACTTTGTGGATGTATTTAGCAAAGCAAAAGCTGAGACACTAGGGCCACATTGACCTTACAATCTCAAGATCACCCTGGAAGATGGTGCCAAAATACCTCATTCACCTCTGTATTCCCTGTCAAATTCAGAACTAGAAGCTCTCCACACATCTTTAGATGAACACTTGAATATGGGTTTTATCAGGTCCTCTATGTCTTTGCATGGCATACCAATCCTGTTTGTCCAAAAAAGGGATGGCTCACTTTGGCTATGTGTAACTTTTGGACACTCAACAAAGTAACTAAGAAAGATCACTACCTGCTCCTGCTCATCTCAGAGATTTTGGATGCTCCTTGCAAGTCTCAAATCTACTCTAAAATCAACCTTTGACACACATACCACCTCATCTGAATTGCCAAAGGCAACAAGTGGAAGACTACATTCTGTTAGAGAATAAGCAGAATAATGGTTTTTATGAAAAAATAATGATTCTAATGAATTTTACAACAAGTTAACATGCCAAAATTATCAATGTTATGCTGAAGAATATTACTATAAAGTTTTATTGCAGATCCAACTCATTTGGAGTGCATAGAGGGGCATATATGTACATATTTGAGTATTTTTGATTGATCTTGATGATGAGGAGCCTATACAACTAATTATTTTGATACAATGCTCAGGCCTGAGAGGATGTATTTTTCAAGATTTATTCTATATTTTCCCCTTTCCCCCATTGAGTTCTATTATGATTTTAATCTGATTGTCCCCAGACGAAGCACTTGTGTAGAAGTATTTTAGAGCCAAAGACCCAGGATCCCTACAATCACCAGAATACAAATATTAGCAGAATGGTATCACATCTAATACTAGCTATTGGATAAAATAACATTTTGCTTTGTTCATATTATCAAAATTCTATGTTGTTCATTAATGAAATATTTTTACAGGGATTTCATGTTTTAGTACTGTTAGGATCTCATGAAGCTAGATCCCCATTTGCTTAGTCAATCATGATTAAGTGTTCTCTTTCTTATTTCATAAACCCCACTCAGTCTCCATTGATTTCTCATCCTAGTTCTAGACCTCACTTTCAGTTTATTTGCTTCACAATTCTGCTCATAATACATTTTCCTCTTCAAGTAATTTCCATTGCCTTGCACAACAATCTTTGTAACAACCTCACCCAAACCTTATTCTTACTCATTCATGTTTCACCTCACCTTTGTTTTGATTCCTGTTCTGGAAACCCCCTTGTTCTTTTGATTTGAAATTATTCTGACTAATTTGAAATACTAATCTTGTATATAATGTGTATGTAAATTAGTAGTT
>QFEC01004896.1:0-14094 GCA_003316585.1 Gomphus bonarii
CTGTCAACAGTTCCATCCTTCTCTTGGGAAATAAATGCAACGACCCAAGTAGATCTCAAACCCCTTAGAATGAGGTGTGGAATGTGGAGGGACAAATAGAGCATGTGATAAGTGGGGCTGCAGAGGAGTTATGTGGCTCTGATATCAACTCTGTGGCAGAAAACGATTCAGATGTATCACATGGAGATGAGCTTGAATGGGTCAACATATCTGCTGCCACAAATCATCTTCCAGACCCACTACACCATGCTATTTCCCAACCACCCTCAATCCAGAATATGACACAGATAAGGTTGAAAGCTACCAAATCAACTGTTGGATATGTGCTTTTTTCTCTTCCCGTTTATTCCTCCATGGAATCTAATTACAATATTAATGTGTGCCAGAATGTTGTTATTCCACAGCTCTCATCCTATCACATTTTTGAAATGGAATGTTATGCCTGCAGCATCACAGTACCAGTGGCAGCAAACACCAAAGCCAGATATCAAGTGGCAAATGCTTGGATGTGCATCCAGGTATGTTCCATCTGTTACTCTTAAATTTAGTGCTTGCACATATTACCATCACGCCAGATGCACAATCCACCTCATCTCCATTGATAAACTGCAAATTCCAAGGCAGCAAATTTTGTAAAACATTTGTTGAACAATCTGGTCTATTTGAAGTGCTGAAATAGGTCATGTTTTCTGTTTCAGATTCCAATGGAAATATGAATAGACAAATCGGTCAGTGGGATTATGACTTGTTCCAGCCATTTCCTCCACCCTGACAAGACATGCCCCTTGAAGGTATGAATAGTCAACCCATACCCATGTCCTCATGTCCTTTAGATGATCCCAAGGCACGTAGCATTGAGGATTGTAAAAACACAGTTTCCTAATTCTCAATTCAAGATACGAACCCATACGTGTGAGGGTATTAACCTCCTTCAGACCATAAATTCTTGTTACATTTATCGAAGTCCTCAGTCTATCAATACAGTCACAGTCAAGCTGCATAAAGTGCAACAACCTGACAGTCAGATGGCTCTGGTAAAAACCTACCATGGGTCACCTTCTCAATTGTCAACATCTCTCAAGACATCTCTTTGCGCAGAGATATCATGTGAGTTGCCGTTGAAGATTGAATACATCCACAGCTAATCCCTTTATTCCCAGGGATCCTTTGATATTGCAGCTGATCAGAGCAAGCAGAATCACATCCAGAATCCCATTGGAGGTATGTCATATGCCAGGTGAAAATATAGAGAGTTTCAATAGTTGGATCAGACAGACAAGGTC
Source organism: Gomphus bonarii (assembly GCA_003316585.1). Lineage (NCBI taxonomy): Eukaryota > Fungi > Basidiomycota > Agaricomycetes > Gomphales > Gomphaceae > Gomphus > Gomphus bonarii. The sequence continues at coordinate 1,284 of QFEC01004896.1, forward strand.
ATCAAACCCGATGACATGGTTTGTTGTGTCAGATGTGAAATGTAATAATATTGATGCACCTGTTGGACTAGCAGACATCTGTTCTGGTATGACATACTCAGTCGCTCATATAATTTCTTGGAGTAATTATTGATGGCTAGGCATTGGAAAAATCTCAGCTATCAGGATCTTTCATATTCCCTTGCCATGGCATTGTAATAAACTCCTATTTTAAATTTAATCTTGCTGATATTCTCTAGGTTCACGGCTTTTTTGTTACTGTGCAAAGGGCACATGATGAACTCCAATGGAAACTGATATATGCTGGTTAAATATGTGATGAAGATTGCTCCCCAAATGTAAGTTGCCCTATTTTGCTGATAGTTGATACCATGCATATTGATGGATAACAGTAGCCTGTTAGTAATATTTTGTATAACTTGTGATCAATCTTTTCATGGTCAGTATTAGAAGCTATGCTAAGTACATTCTTAGTATCTGATTATCTCTATAGGCACCCATTCTATCTTGGCCCTGTCTCCTGGCTTGCAAAGTCCATTATTGACTCCCAATCCTGGAGGTAGGGGAAGGAAGACCTTGTGGATATTCTTTGATGTTGATATGACAAAATCATGCTTTTGATGCTCAGGGCTGCATTTTTTGAACAAGGCTGGCTAGTGAAGGATATATATTTCATTGGGCACACTCAAAGTGATACAGTCAGTTTGGGTTGTTATAAAATATCCAGTTATACTCATTATATACAATACATAGAAGAAGAGTACAAAAATCAATAGTTAGAAAGAACACAGACTCCCCTACCCAGTATATGCACCCAGAATCCAAGTAGACACTTCTATCGACAATCCCCAAAAGAAACTAGACCAATAGCTTCATTTCTCATAGTTACAGAACATTTTAGATACTACGTGGGTGCGACACTTTGGTCCTGGGGCAGGGAAGTGCCTGGGCAGCTAAGGGACAGAAGGAATGGAAAGGACTCACAGGGTCAACCCCAGAATGAGCAGGCAGTGGTCATGGCAGAAATAAGAGGTGGAAGGTATAGAAATGATATATGAGTCAACTGGAGGACTCAGGAGTTGAGACAGGAGAGAAAGGGGCACATATATTCAGCCATGGGCATCAGCTGGTGCATTGGAACCAATAGAAGCAACCAGGACTCAATGGAACGATTGGAACAACAAGAATACATACCAAAGAGAAGTCTCAAGCATTTTCAGAGGTTACTGATCGGAAACAGGGAGCAGAATATGTGACGCAGTGATACATATAGCATGGGACTTTGACATGTCTATCCCAAAGGGGTTTATTTCTTTCTTTTGCTCACAACACCTTAGAATTGCAACTCGGTATAAGAACTAGCTTAGAACATAGTAGATAAATTAGTTCTTTTTGCCCTCTAAGCAATAATCACTCCTTGGCTTCACTGGTGCTTTGCTTACATCAAAATCACATTTCCCACCAAGTGCTCGTTGTTTGAGACCTGAATAAATTCAGAGAAATCATCAGTTACCATCAGAAGTGTCTCACAAAGTTTTGAGCACACAGGATCAATAACACATTTGTTATTGAATTTACATTTCACACAGATACTAGAGCCGACCTCTCGGTACAGGCACTAAAGGGCCATATAGACCACAGGAGATCCCCAGACCATTACACAGCTGCCACACAGCATATAATTTTAGATTATAATCACACTTGATTCCCAAAGTAACATTCTCCAGTTAGAAACCATCCCACACCCCAAAACCACTCTTAATTACATGGGTGACATTGGCTATGTTGATGAAAATGGAAAATTTGTCATCATCAACAATGTGCACGACCACATGCAAGGAGAAGCTGGACTACTGTCATGGAATGATACCCAGGATCTGTGGTCCTACGATTGCAATCAATTAGTCGAGGAGACTTCTATAGAACCTATATTTAGCCAAGTAGGTAAGGCATACCAACGGCGAACGCAAGTGCATTTCCACTTGTGTTTCTGTGTTGTTAACCAGTCATTGTAGATTGGTCCCTTTCCGTATCCCCGCGCATATGGACGAGATGATGTATTTAGAATACAATAATCTGGATGAGACACATGCATGGAAAAAGTTACGCGACTCCATCATCGAGCGTCATGGCCTCTCTGTTTCCCCCAATCAACTGAAACTGTGTCAGCCGCTCTGTAGCGCCGAAACGAGTGTTGACCACCGTGAGATAGTTACCGCCATTCACGGTAGGTGGTCCATTAACCTGAAATTCGCGGACAATCCCAGTATGCCAATAGATGAGAGGTCCGACTCCGAATGGGATTCCCACACCCATGCCAGGGTGACAAGTCCCGCCGTGTACTTTTTTTCAACCGATGCTCCAAATCTCCGTGAATCAGGGGTACCAGTACTTCCTACAAGACTTCGTGGCTCGTTTGACCCCAATCCGCAGTGGCTGGATGATGCCATGTGGTATCCCGGGTACCCCTATTCCATTTCAACTGATATGCAAGATGGTCTCGCTCTTGAAGGTGACAAGTCCGCCGTGTACATTTTTTCGAAAAACGATGATCCAATTCTCCGCGAGTCAGGGATACCAGAACTTCTGACGAGTTTTCGTGCCTCGTTCGACCCCAATCCGCAGTGGCTGGATGACGCCATGTGGTATCCCGAGTACCCCGATTCCACTTCAAATGAAGTGCAAGATGACCTCACTCTTGAACTACCCGAGCAGTAATCATTTATCGTTTTTCACATCACTGTTCACCTAACTTCTACCGCAGTCACATCCCACTCTTCGTACAAACATTCCTCTGCTCCGCACTCCCCAAGTAACGACCCTCCTTAGCCAGGGAGATCCCGCCTTAGTACCCCGTACTTCCCCGTACGTTCCCGTTCCTGTATAAATGCCCGTCATATGCCACCGCGTTACATCCAAGCTTTCAATAGTACAATTTATATCCCACAACTCACTAGTCATCCTTCTGATCCTTAAACTTCTCATATCATATCTTGCCCCCACATTATGACTCATACTCTCGTCCACCAGATACGACTACTTCAAGTCGATGCCTTCCACCCACAACATTTTCAATCGATATATATTGTCATTTTAGCGCAATTTTTGCTGCCATGTGTTGTCTTTCCTTCAATGTTTTTACCCCGGCACTCAAGGTGGTTCTTATTTCCTACAGGGAACAATAGCAATGGCCGTCTGCTCTCCAGCTGATGTTTTAAAGGCAATATATCCGACCTGCTCAGGGGTGATATCGAGATAACCGACTGAATGCTCATCCCTCACTTTTTTCTCTCACTTCTGGATTACTTTTAAAGTCGGATCACAAATGCTACTGGGCCGGGAACTACAGTGAGCCCGTGGATCTTTGTATCCCCCCTGTTGTTTGTGGAATGGAAGATTATCAGTTGTTCTTTTGATATTGTGTTCCGTTTTCGCTTCTGTTGGATGAACCTTACCAGCACTGTCGCTCATTACAACTTCCTTCAATCTCCAATGGACATAGTCAACCCTTCGCATCATCAAGAACTCTGTCACAAATGAAGGCGCACTGTTCATGTTATAAATTAGGAATTATTTGAGTATTTCTGCATACATTCCAACACTAAAAGCCCCATATATCCACCAATTCCAATCCATTTACCATGAAACTTTGCAGAAAACTTACAGACTACACAAAGACCATTCAGGAATATTTTCAGGATTTTAGGATGATATTCTGGAAGACACCACCTGCACAGCCTCATACCTTAATGCCAAGAGCTGCACCACCATCTGGAATTGATAGAAGAATAAACCACTTGGCAAAGAAGTTTTTTCACATAGTATCTATTTTCATCTTTCACTACTATGACTACATTTTCCCCTATGAATTTTTCCCATACCAAAATTCCCATGCACTCATGCATACACCACATGTATGGCCACATTAGGCCACCTTCCATTTTTGTTCCATCTTATTTTCAACTTACAAAGCATCTTCCATTTTCCTTAAATACACCAGATCTATTTACAAATATTTCAGTCAGAGAGTCAGTCAATAAGAGAGTCAGTCAATACACAGTTAACAGTCTAGAGATTATCCCCATGCTACTTGAATCTGAGTTATACTTGAATTTCATACTTGTGTGCAAACCGAAGGTTAAGCGCCAAGCTTCTCAGTTTTCTAATCAGGACTAATTCATTGCACACTCATTGTACAGAAGATCAGAGACCACAGCTATGTTCAGAATTAATTCTACTTTTATTCCATCCATTTTCCATATTATTTTGACTTGTGGAAGAGCCACAATTCATTGAACTGGTGCTTTGGTGCCCAGATCGGTTTCCCAGGATGGCACCTAAGCAGAGGCAAATCCAGTAGTTCATTATTCAGAGTATATTCAAGATATCTCCAGAGTTTTCCTATCAATAAATAGATTATAAATTCTCAAAAATTCTGTTTCTTTTACACCTTATTTGTCCCACCATTTGGGGGATTTTAGTATTCATGTTCAAAGGTTGGGTGCCTGCATGGTCACGGCTACACCCCACAACCATCCTGATCTTCCTGATAATCAAGCAGTTGAAGAGGGTGTTGATGTTGGTCAGGAGGCAGGGTTCTATGTTTTGTGAGTGGTGGGAGGCCAGACTTGATTATGGTGTGAGTGAGGGTGTACTCTGGCATGGGTCAGGAGAGAATGTCAAGAGGCTCAGAAATGGGAGTACGTTGAGTATAGATAAGCATGGAGGAATCCAGAAGGCTTATCAGGCCTTAGAAAGGACTATCCTGTAATTGTTGGCGGGGGTTGCCTGTGACTGGAAAGACGCATTAATAGATGTGGCACTGGGATACACTGGGATAAGAGAGTTGATGAGGTGGAGAGATGGAGGTGGGTTCGGTTGTGTTGTTCTGTTTCTTTGCTCGTCCTTTTTTTGTTTAAAAGTTGGTCATTGTCTTCGCTTCTGAAGTCGACTCCTGGTGTCACATTTGTAGTTCTGCATGTATAGGTGTAGTCGCTGTGCATGTGCAGGCCCACCGTTGTACGTCACTGATCACCGACCTCGGAGATAAAGGGACGAGCGGCACCGATGGGAAGTTGCAGGTATCTTATCCGGGTGTCCCTGTTTGAATATGAACACAGCGTTATACATTGAAAACGAGAAATGATTACAGCGGAAATGATTCAAGAACGAGGCCATCTTGCACTTCAGTTGAATGGTACCCGGGATACCACATGGCGTCATCCAGCCACTGCGGATTGGGGTCGAACGAAGCACGAAGTCTGGCCGGTACCCCTGATTCATCGTTTGAAAAAATGTACACGGCGGGACTTGTCACCCCGGCATGTACTTGGGAGTGCTATTCGGGCATGGACCACTCATCTATTAATACACCGGGATTATGCGGGAGTTTCAGGCCAATGGCCCAGCCGCCGTCAATGCTGGTAACTATCTCACGCTGGTCAACGCTCATTTCAGGGCTTTACAGAGATACTGACCTAGTTTCAGCTGATGGGGGAATACAGAGAGGCCCTGACGCTCGATGATGGAGCGAGCGTGGTCACGTAACCAGTTCCATGCATGTGTCTCATCCAGATTATTATATTCTAATCCAATTGTCATGGTTATTCTCACGGGAATACGGAAAGGGCCGAATCTACATGACTGGTTAACAAGACAGAAGCTCAATAGGAAATGTACTTGCCTTCGCCGTTGATAAGCCTGACCTGCTTGGCTAAATATAGCTTCTATGGAACTGTGCTCGAATAATTGATTGCCACCGTAGATCCAAAGACGCTGGTCATTATTCCATGACAGCAGTCCAGCTCCTCCTTGCATGTGGTCGTGAAAATTGTCGACGACGGCAAATTTTCCATCGTCGTCAACATAGCCAATGTCACCTAAACCGACTCTATCACGTTGAATTAGTGACATGAAAAAAATTTCGTTCGCTTGCCAGCCTTGCTCAAAAAATGCAGCCCCGACCATAGGAAGCGTGATTTCGTCATATCGACATCGAAGAATGTCCACCAGGTCTTGCGTGCCATACGGCCAGGATGGGGTGTCAATCATGCACAATGCCAACAAGGAGACAGGGTCAGGATTGTCGCGTTTAAAGAAATTAAAGAAACTACTTCAAATTGTTCTAAAGGAGAATATACAAACATTTTTGTTTTCTTGTTCCTGCCACTATATCAAAAATTTTAGCTGCTGTACCTAATACATCTTTTTTAGAAGACAAAATAAATGAAGTTATACTTATTACAGTGATACCCAAAATAAAATATTTAAAACCATCAAAGCAAATTAAAGAAGCCACAAATTTTTAAAAAAGTAGTATTAATTCCTATATACAGATAATCATGTACAAGTAATGTTCCTATAGACAGATAATCATGTACAAGTAATGTACTTAGCAAAACTTCTAATACTGACCGTCTCGGGGGCCATTTCATTTGCTCCAGAATATCATTAACAGACTACAGTGATCCATGAACATGCGTGGGATCAACTATCAGGAAAATATTGCAACTTACCTGTGGAGGGCCGTCTTCACCCTGATATTTCACCCCCATATATCAGTTTCCATTGGTATAGATCATGTGCCCTTTGCACAGTAACGAAAAGGTCGCAATCCTAGAGAATGTCAGCAAGATTAAATTCAGAGTACCAATTGATTACCATGTCCTGAGAAGGGAATCGGATTAATCCCGACAGTTGAGATTCCGCCAACGCCTAGCCATCAATAATTAGTGTAAGAAATTACCCGAGAAACTGGGTATCTCATACCAGAAAAGATGTCCTCTGGTCCAACAGGTGCATCAATATCATACCGCTTCACATCTGACACCACAAACCATGTCATAGAGTCCACATATCAATTCCACTGTGTTTGATGTCTTCGTCCGTCTGATCCAACTCCATAAATACTCCATATTTTCCTCCGGCATGTGATATACCTCGAATGGGATTCTGTATGTGGGTCTGCTCGCCCCAATCAATTGCAATATCGAAGGATCCCTGCGATTAAAGAGATTAGCTTTTGGTATACTTAATCTCCAACCGCAACTCACATGATATCTCTGCGCAAAGAGATGTCTCTCTTAAACTACGGCAGGATTATAAACGGCCAAGAGTCTCGAAAGAACGAGGGACTTACGGGAGATGTCTTTGATTGAGAAGGCAACCCATGGTAGGTTTTGACCAGAACCATCCGACCATCAGGTCGTTTCGCTTTGTGCAGCTTGAATGTGACTGTGTTGATAGAGCGAGGACTTAGTTTGATGTCATAATGATTAATGGTCTGAAGAAGGTTAATATCCTCGCGCGTATAAGTTCGTATCTGGAATTGGGCATCAGCACATCGTGTTTCCAAAGACCGCAATACTACGTGCCTCGGGATCATCCAACGAACCTAAAGACATGGGGATGGGTTCATTATTCATGCCTTCAAGGGGTATGTCTTATCAGGGTGGAAGGATTGGCTGGTACATGTTATGATCCCACTCACCTATTTGGATATTCATGTTTCCGTTGGAGTCTGAAACAGAAAACATGACTTGTTTCAGCATTTCAAATAGGCCAGATTGTTCAACAAGCGGTTTCACTGAATTGGCTGTCTTGAATTTTGAAGTTTATAATTGGCGATGAGGTGGATTGTGCTTCTGACATGATGGTAAGATGTGCAAAGATTGAAATTTAAGGATACTAGATGCAGCATACCTCGATGCATTTCCCAGCATTTTCCGCTTGTTATCTGGTCTTAATGTTCGCTGCTACTGCCACTCTGCTGCTGCAGCCGTAACATGCGTTTCAAAAAAGTGATGGGACGAGAGCTGTTGGATGAGATCATTTCGGCGCATATTAAGGATATTTTAATAATATTTATCAATCTTTCATGGAGAAATAACGGGAAAGGAAAACAGTACGTACCCAACAGTTGATTTGTTAAATTTTGGCTTTATCTCTGCCATATAGGGGATTGAGGGTGGTTTAGAGTTAGTAGGGTGTAGTGGGTTGGGAAGATGATTCGTAGCAGGAGATATGTTAACCCATTCGAGCTCTCCATCTCCATGTGATACATCTGAGTCTATTTCCGCCACAGAGTTGCAATTAGAGCGATGGAAATCGTCTGCAGCCTCACGTATCTCATGCTCTATTCGTCCCTCCACATTCCAGACCGCATTCTCATGAGTTCGAGGCCTACTCGAGTTGTCGCATTTATTTCCAAAGAGAAGGATGGAACTTGGAACATTCATAGTGTCGAAGGAGGGGGACGAAGGATTGAGATGGTTGGAAGGCAGAAGGCTGGTGCTGTGTCATACACGAGTTTACAAAGGGCTGCGTAATTTAGCGCTGAAACACCGCTTTATGCCAAACTTCTCGGGGCAGGGCAATTTGACTCGAACGCATGTCTTGTAGGAGGTCAGCTGTGAGTGGGAAACTCTGAAGTTTATACGTGCCAAAGTATATCGATGGACTAGCGCGCTAAGATGCTTAGATCGGATCAGATGAAAATTGGTGTATCGCTATATCTTTCATGTTTCACTCACAATTCACACATAGAGATATCAGAAAATAGATAGAAGACACAAAGAAGTGAAATAGCTAGAGAACACAGGCTCACACACCAGATACATGTGTCCCAGAACAAACTAGAATAGGATCCCAAGGATACATACAAAAAAGCGAACATTTTAGATCATTTTCCATAGCTACAGGCATTTTTAGATAGTACGCGGCTACGGGATTTTGCCCCCGGGGTAAGAGGCGCCCGGGAGCGGAAAACATGAAAAAAGAATACCGAGGCAACCCTGAAACATGGAGAGAGCGGAACCAACGAAAATAAATAGAAAGAAGGTCAGGAATAGGGTGAATGGAATCTGGACAGCTCAGGAGTAAGAGAAGAGAAGAAATCACGCATATATGCACCTACCGGTGCAGTATCCATCATCACGGAGCTCAGATACGGTTGGGACTCAATACAAAGAAGAGGAAGGTCAAAACATAAATAGAAAAAAAGGATACATCATTTTCAAGGGTCACAAAACAGAAATAGCACACATAGACACGACACGGCGATACGTATGACACGGAGGATCGCTGCGTCAATCCCAAAGAGGAGATTTATTTTATTCACTCATACACATGTCTGAAATGCAACAAATGTATAAAGTAGTACTACTTGTTCGACATAGAGAGTAGTTTTTCTCGCTCTAACTGCCTGATCACTCCTTGCCACCACCGGCGCTTCGCACGAATCAACATCGCGATTCCCGACTTAGGCTCATCGTTCAAGATCTGGAGAAATTCAGAGAAGTGCTACTAGTATTCAGAAACGTTTCTCACACATTTTCAGACGTACAGAAACCCTGTACAATTTCATATCGATTTTACAGACCCCATCGACTTATAGAGCCGAATTCCCGGAACGAGCGTTAAAGTGCCGCTTTGCACTGAAGAGAAGACATTCGACAATCATAGATCGTAGAAATAGCATATATCCACAGACAGACACGTCGTTCGAAAGATACACCTCGTATCTCCACTCAGAAACCATCACACCAATACACGACTCTTAATTACAGCCACATGCTTCATCAGAAATGCAGGCGTTGGTGTTGTCGGCCTCACGATTGAATGCTCACAACACTGTAGAATCAGCAAAGGAACGGCAGCCTGCTGATGCAAAAGAGACTCCCGCTTCTTTGGAACAGATCGTCGTGCACATTGGGGTGACAGATAGAGCGTTGGGATTAAGGCCCGGGATTTAATCGATCATCGGTTATTCAGCCCGTACGTTCAGACAGAGATTGAGCGACAGCAGGTAAGAGGTTTACATGATTGATAGAGTGGGGCTGATAACCCTTTCCGTGCCTCAAGGGAAAGGGACTGGCTTGGGGCTTGCATTAGTTCGACATATTGTTAAGGTGTGTTTTTAACTTTGATGCGATGAACTTTTTTCTCAAGTCCACTGTACGCTGGTTTGTACATTAAGTGGCGGCCGCTTGGGTGTCAAGAGTCAACTCTGATATGGAAGCACGTTTTGGGTTTAGTTTCGTACATACGCCACTTTGTTCTATAAATATTATAGCTCACTTGCTTTTTAGCACTCGGCGTCGGAAAGCGCGCTGTGAGCCCTAGCTCGAAAGCCCATCATGTCGACCGCGATCACTCTGGCATATCCATGGACTACATCAGCGGCATGCGAATTTTACCGGACCTTTCAGCGACGCCACCCCGTCCAGGAGGCACACCGTTTGTCACCACACATAGTCGTGAAGCCGACTCGCCACTCATCATCTCAGGAACGACTCCACTCGCCACCTCGGCTTTGAAAACGATCATGGAGCAGGGGGAAATACCGTTATTGTCTCATCCATGTTTGGTGGAAGAGTCTACACCCTCGTCAGGGCCAATAACGCCACCCACTGTTTGTCCTAGGGAGAACAGTGGACCCATGGAACTTGATCCGAACATGTCGAGTGAAGATCAGCCTTCTCCTGCGGTATCACCTTCATCTGGTGCGACATTCGGTCCTCCGTCATTTGATCGAAAATCTTCAGACACCGTGGCGGGGAGTGATTCAGGCTCGCCAATAACTACGCCACTGCCGCCATCACAAGCCACTTCCCCCTCCACCTTAAACAACAGAGCGTCTGCGTTGGATGCGCTACACCCATTGCGCGTTCTCATCGTGGACGATGACCCGTTAACGAGAAGGCTTATGAGTCGGTTATTCATGCGACTGGGGTGTCATGTATCCACTGCGGAAAATGGTTTGCTTGCATTGGAGAAGATCGTGGCTACACCGTCGCCCACCATGGGGTCAGCTACGCCCTTGAGTTTGGACGACGCTTGGAATGAAGTGGAAGCTAGGTTTTCCGTTGTGTTTCTAGTCCGTAACCATGTTTATTGTTAGTATATAATTGGGCTAACATCGCTTGACCATAGGACAACCAGATGGTAAAGTTTTATATTACACTCCTTATCTGTGGTTCGCCTGAGAAGAACGTCCAAACTGACTGGTGATGTTGATTGTCGTATTACAGCCGACTATGTCTGGAATATGCGCAATACGAAACTTACGAGAAGCAGGTCGACAGGATTTCGTTATAGGGGTAACAGGGAACGCACTGATTTGTGATCAAAAAGAATACCTGGCCGCAGGAGTGGATCAGTAGGTGATATCGCGCATACTCCCTTCTCAGCAACGCTAAGCCATCCATCACCTCTTGATAATAGTGCCCTTACGAAGCCCGTCAAGGAGGGGAGTCTCAAAACCATGTTGGATGCCGCGCAGGACCGTCGGGTTGACCGATTGAATGCTGCGATGCACCCAACTCCATGATAGTATTGACTGTTTTTTTATGTTATTTCTTCTAAGTCCTCCCCGTCATTGTCATCAAGCTTTATCACGTCGCGTTACTTATATCCTTGCTCACTCACTCACGGACATTTGTATTCAGGACTGTATCGCTGTTATTCCCATGAGTGTGCCAATGTGTGTCCATTGCAGTAAAAAAAAATCACAGCTGTCACCGGGTGTGCGAATGACGATTGGATATGTTGTCGTTGTTGGTATCAGGGCGTGAATGAATTGAGTGATCAGGATGCAATCACCCTGAATCGTGGTATACCGGATTGACCTGACCTTGAATTTAATCAATAATGAGTCTGGTTACTCGAACATGAGGTTAACATGAGTGAAATTAGTGCTAATCGGAGGGAGAAAGGTATACAGCGAATGAACTATAGTCATTAATACTAGCAGCGGAACATACTTTTCTACGGTTGGTCGGAATGAGCATTGGGAAAAGAAACTCTTTCCTGTCTGCTCCACCACCTTGAAACCAAAATGTTCCACTTAGAGGCGATGAATATAACTCTCTTGGGAATGACGGTGACCTAGTTAATCAATCAGCTCTTCATACCACGTGAACCAAGAGATAAGAGATCAAACCGCAAGCTAGAACAACGGAGCTGGGAACAACATACATTCACCAAATAGTAAAATATACACAAACCACTTGAACAGTGTTCAATCTTGATTTTTTTTAATCCTCTATGGCCACTGCGCTAGCTATTCTCGGATTAACCTCAAGAACGGGCATAGTAAACAAACAACATTGATCATGCACCATCAGGTTATTCCTGCATAAATCAAGGCTCTCAGCTCACTGAACACAAAGACTAAGAATGGTGTTGTTTGTATCTTTGAGCAAAGCACAGGCACTCGTACAAACCCTGAGGACACAGGGGGAACGGTAACCGAGCGCATATATGCACCTCCGAGAGCCATTTCACTTAGCTACCGCATCAGTGGATGGATTACTTATGAGAAGTCCAAGAATAAACAAAGAATAAAGGGAAAATTTCAGGTCCCATTGTATCCATCTCTATCTCATTATTCCCAATGCTTTGCCCCTGTGTATGCAGTCATCATGACATGCATGGACACAGAATTAATTTTCTCCTATAGATTTTGTATAAATACTAGCACTGGTTGATTAGACAAAATAGCCTGATAAATTACTATGCTCAAATCTCTTGTTAAGTGCCCTCATCATTGTTATAGATAAAGGAATAAAGGATGCCATTTCATATGGATACATAGCTAAAACAGCCAAAAAATAGATATAAACAGGAATTAGTACAAAAACAGTAGCTATATGCATGGGACATTAAAGATAACTAATATACAAAGCCACCAGAAAAAGAATCCCATCAGTAGCTATATTTCCCATCGTTCTACAAAATTTTTTACTTGTATTATTAGTACGGGGCTCGGTTCATGGCACTTTAGCACCTTGGTGGCTAAAGGAGCAGGAAG
>QFEC01004896.1:14382-29950 GCA_003316585.1 Gomphus bonarii
AGAGGTTCTAGGAACAGTGGACACAGTGGGAATACATTGGAAATATGATTAGAATGGAATGGAAGAGGTCCAGAGGAGTTTGGGACAAAGGGAAAGCTGAAAAGGGTGCATACATGTCACCACCAAGGAACACCAATCAATCTGCAAGTCGTACAGCATGCTACTGATATAGGGTAGCATACAAGACATAAGAGGATCATAAAGAGAAGGATCAGGACAAATTACAGCCATCTTTTTCTATTTGCAATAACCTGGGTATAGTATATGTGGCTGCCAAAGTTCATACAGCACAGAAATCTGTCGCTTCTCACCAGATATGGTTGTATTTCATTTTTCTCTTCACTAGTAGCTCAGAAGACACGATATCTATAAGTACCACAAGTGTTTATAGTTAGTACTTTACTGGATAATTGTCTATCAATTATTCTCTCCTTGTCTAAACCAGCACTCAACCAGTTTAACTACTATTTCACTACTCTACTGCTTCACACCCATTGTTCAAGTTCTGGATCACTCTAGATAGGTCACAGTTATATCAGACTAGTTTCTCACAAGTTTTGGAGTGCTACAGACTGCAAATCCAATTGTTATTGGATTTACAGTGTCCTCAGAAATCAGTACCAAGCTCTCAGTACTGGCACTAAAGTGCCAGATTGACCAGAAAGCCTCCAGAAGACTTTATTGCCAGAACAATAAAGGATTTATACCTACACAAAATATAACATTACTAAGTAGTAGCTTAGGATCCCCCTGGACTATCAAATCTCTGCCAAATAACCTTAACAATCATTACCCAATTTGACCATCTGACTCATCATTTGAACATGGAACCTTCACAAATACATTGATATTATTCTTGCACAAGTTCTGACAAGTTTATGTTTGAGATACTATTGTGTCTGCATTGTTATAGCTCAGTCAACCTAACCCAGAAGTACAGCTGAGTTCTTGGAACTAGTATTAAAGTGCCAGATAATCATGTTCCATCAGAATAAACAGAATAATTATATTCCTAGTATACAAATCCCTCCTTAGACCCACAATAAACATACCATTCCCCAAACCAGTTTCTAAAAATTATTGTATCAAATATTGGAATCTGAAAGCTTTGTTGAACAATCTTCAGAAAACTTTCAAGGTCAGGGAAATTGTTATATTGAAGTATGGAGATAATAGCATTGGAAACACCAGTCTAAGATGAGATTTGGTGACCTGAGAGGCCAGAGTCAAGGAGAGAGAGAATATGATGCTGTAATACAGGTGCTAAGGACTTTATCATGATATGAAGTTGTTCAACAAGTTATTATAGTCTGTTTGTGACTTTTCAATGGCCCTATGATGTATATTCATCATATCCTACCAGTTATATCACAGCAGCATTTATATGGAAGTCAGACAGTATGGATTTATAGTTACCGTCAGGGGATCACCCATTTCAAATCCTGAGCTGATACTGAGCCGATCAAGCCATACTGAGTGTTACCAAACTAAACCACTCTTTCAGATGATAAGTGCTATCACAACACCTTGGTCCAGATATGAGACATACTGAACTGAGAGGCTGGGGCATTGGCTCAAGTGCTATAGTGCTAGATATGGATTCTGGGGACATCATACTTTTGGGCCCAATTAAGGGGAAAGGTATGCTGAGGAAGTAGGAAGTGGACAACACATGTCTGTCATTTATTCTGAATGATATTGAAGCCTACCAGGTGGTGGAACTGGAGGTCTGGGGGGCCTGTAAGAGTTGCAGGAGGCATGGGGATGAGTGTGAGTGGCCATCAGCAGGTAAAGGCACTTCATGCTACCGCTGTGTGGAGCATAAGATAAAGTGTACTCTGTGGCCAGAGGTGGTTGTGGATCTGGAGGGCTCGCAAGCGGTGGGGGATGTGGGGGAGACTCTGAGAGCAGGAGATTCAGGGACTTCAAAGGGAAAGTGGAGGGTGTGGGTAGAGTCAGAGGATCTGGAGAGTGTATGACCCAAGAGGCAGAAGGTGGAGGTATCATTGCAGCCTGGGCTTGATGCCTGGATGGTGGAGATGGGTCCATTGATGTGGACACTGGCTGTGGGTGTGACCTGGATGACCACAGAGCTAGCATGGATGAATGACCACAAAGAAGAGAAGTTTCAGAGGGAGTCCAGGAGGGGGGTGGAGAAAGATCTGGAGCCAGAGCCAGAGAAGGTGGACAAGGGGAAGGGAGTGGACATGGATAAGTTACCTAGAGAGCCATAGGGTTCAGAGAAGGAGCCAGGGATGGATTTTTTTGATCTTGATGTATAAAATTGTATTTTGAACATAAAAAATGTCTTAAGTCCTTTGCTGAGTGAGTGGCCAAGGTCCTGGTTTGTTAGGGTAGGACTTGTGGAAGTCTGAGATGACTTCAGATGCATTGCTTGCTAAGTTCAGATGCAAGGAGCCAGGAGGTTTCATCTTCAGTGCCCTCATATCTGGACCACTTGACCAAATATAGTAGTGGGCAGGTGCGACATCTGTTGACATTAGAGTCAAGGACTTCAGAGATTTTGTATTCAGGTTCACCATCAATAATAACAGGAGGCTGGGGCAGAGTTACTTGATTGGGAAAGTTGTTCAGAATGTATGGTTCCAGCATGGAGACATGGAAGATGGGGTGTATTGCACACATGTTGTCTGAAAGCTAGAGGGTGAAGGAGATGGAGCCAACTGGAGAAATGATCTCAAAGGGACCTAGATACTTTTCAGCTAGTTTCTTAGAAGGTCTTGTAGTAGAGATGTTATCTGATTTAACAAAGACTTTGTCACCAATTTTGAAATCTGAAGGGGGAGTTCAGCAATGGTCCACAGAGGCTGAGTATCATTGTTGAGCTTCAGAGATGTTTTTACAGAATTCTTGATGGAGTTCATCTAAGTCCACTGTGAATTCTCATGCTCTTGAGGATGTGAGGTCTCATTCAGGGTGTGTGGTAATGTTGGGGTGATAGCCCTTGTTGGCAAAGAAGGGTGAGATGCCAGTGGTGACATTCAGAGAATTGTTATATTCAAATTCTGCAATCAGAAGGAGGTCTGACCAGTTGTCCTGTTGATAGCTGCCATAGGCTCAAAGGTATTGTTCCAGTGTTTGGTTCATATGTTCAGTTTGGCTGTTGACCTTGGGGTCCAGAGGTGAAGTGGAGCTTCATATTGAGAGCCTTTCCAAGGGATCAAAAGAAGGATGATACAAACACTGTGTCATGGTCTAAGGTGATGTGGGATGGAACTCCATGCTTGGAGAACATGTGGAGTACAAAGAACTTTGCAAGTATCAGAGCATTTATCATGTTGATGGTGGTGGGGATGAAGATGGTTTGCTTGGTGAGTCTGTCAATGATGACAAGGATGGTGTTGTATCTGGAGGATGCAGAAGTTTTTCAATAAAATCCATGGAGATGGAGTTCCAGGGATGTTCAGGGATAGGAAGTTGCTTGAGTAGTCCATAGGGGTGATGTCTCTGTGATTTAGAGTGCATGCAGGTAGTACAAGACTTAATATAAGACTTAACAGAGTTGTGGAGCTTGGGGCCAAACATAATGAGTTCAAGCATGCAGTTCTGTCTCAAATGTCCTGATATAGGGTGATCATGCTTGTCTTGCAGTACTTGGAGTCAAAGGTCATCAACATCAGGGACATAGATGAGTTTATCCAAGAGGAGGAATCCTTCAGGGTCTATGGACCAACATCCTATGGGATTGTCAAGGTGGGCAGATGCAATGGGGTTGGATCAGAGAGATGGTTTGATGTCTGAGTGTAACTTGTTAATGTCTATGACCATAGCAGTGTGGAGGACTTTGAAACACAAGGATGTTGCATGGAGTGAAGATATGAGTTGTTCAGAGTTGAAAACTGGATGTAGGTTGTGTGGGTTGATGGTTCCATAGTCACTTCCTCCCTCTTTAGGGTAGATATCCCATCATCTTGTCAGAGCATCAGGTTTGGCTCCAAGTCAGCCAGGGTGAAAACAGATAATGAGGTTAAATTGAGAAAGGTATTCTGACCATTGGACTTGACATCAAGTCAGGAGTTTGGTTGTGGAAAAATATTCCAGGTTTTTGTGGTCAATAACCACATTGATTGCTTCTGAGGAGCCTTTGAGGTAGTGGCACCAGCATTCGAATGCTTGGAAAATCACTAGTAATTCCTTCTTATGGACATCATAGTTTAGTTCCTGAGGGGTGAAGGTCCAAGAATGGAAGGCGATTGGGTGGATGTTGTTGTCTATCAGAGATATAGTTGACAGAATGGCAGTGAGTGCATAGTCAGAGTGGTCAGTTTTGATGATGAGTTGGGACCCAGGGATCCAATTGGTGAGAACAGGAGTGGTGGTGAAGGCCTTTTTCAAGGTTTCAAAGGAACTCTGGCATGCATTGGTGAAAACCCATGGAGTGTCCTTTCAGGTCAATTGGGTTAGTGGAATGGTAAGATCAGAGTAATTGAATATGAAACAGCAATAGAAGTTTGCAAATCCAAGGAAGGACTGCACATCTTTGACTTTTTATGGTTCAGGCCATTCCTGAATGACTTTGACTTTGTCATCAGCCATGGTGAGGCTGTTAGGTGAGAGGATGTATCTGAGGTATTTGACAGTATCAATGTGGAAGAAGCACTTGTCTGCACATGCATACAGGTGACTTAACCAGAGTCACTGGAGTACATCTCAAACATGTCCTCTATGTTGGTCTAGGTTGTTGGAGTATTTGAGGATGTTGTCCAAGTAAATAAGGACTGAGTTGTTGAGGAGGTCAGAGAAAATGTCATTCATGAATCTCTGAAATGCTGTGAGAGAGTTGGTGAGTCCAAAGAGCATCACACACCACTCAAACGATCTGTATCTGGTTCTGAAGGTAGTTTTCCATTTGTCACCTTTGTGGATTCAAATGAGGTGATAGGTGTGTCAGAGATCAATTTTGGTGAATATCCAAGCCTTGTGAGGACTGCCAAGGAGGTTGGTTACTCTTGGGAGCAGATAGCAGTCCTTCTTTGTAATTTTGTTGAGCCCTTGAAAATCAATGCAGAGTCAGAGAGAGCTGTCCTTTTTATGGGTGAATAAGACCAGAGCTCCTCCAGGGGACCTGGAAGGGTGGATAAAGCCCATGGAGACATGTTTATCTAAAAAATCTCAAAGTGTTTTTAGTTCACTCTGAGAGAGGGAATAGATTGGACTAAAGGGAGGAGATGTTCTATCTTCAAGTTCAATCTTGAGATGGTATGGCCTGTGTGGAGCTACTGTGTTGGTGTTGGCCTTACTGAAGATGTCTATAAAATTGTGGTATTCATCTGGGATGCTAGTCATGTCAATTGGAGCATTGTTGGAGTCTAACTTGTTGGATGCTAATGTCAGGGGACTACCTATTCCAAATCCCAAGCCAATACTGAGCCGATCCCTCTGTACTGAGTATTACTGAACCAAACTGCACATTCAGACAATAAGTGCTATCACAATACCTTGATCCCAGATACCAGACATGCTGAACCAAGAGACCAGGACATCAGCTCAAATGTCATAGTGCCGGATGCAGATTGTGGGGACATCATACCTTCAGGCCCAATTGAAGGGTAAGGTATGCTGAGGAAGTAGGAACCGGACAATGAATATATAGGTTGCATAGCTCACTAGCAAGGGACCCTAGTTTTCCTCTTAGGTTTTCCCCCTTTCTAGGTGAGGCTCTATCTTATATGTACACAGCTTAATAGACTTAGGTTTTCCCCCTTGTGAGCTTCAGTCATGTGACTTTGGTAACCTTGGTGAGTGCTACAGGGGTTTCCCTTACAGCTATCAGTAGTTGGAAGGTTTGCATACCATCCATTTTGGAAATGCAGGCAAATGTGGCTGTCTTTACCAAGGTGGTTTTTGTTGGGGAACTGATTAGATATATTGGAATGTATTTATCACTATTTAATTGAATATATTTCGAAGGAATTTCATGTGATTCGGGGTTCTCGGTCAACTAACTATTGCGCATGATGCGTGAATATGCACGTGCCTGGCGGAGTTTGAAATAGTCCAAACCTTCAGGTAGGGGGAAATAAATGGTTTGGGGGTGTTCTAACAACTATAACACAACAATAATAGGTTGAAAATATACCTATTATTCAATATATTGACGAGGGACTATTCCTGGTGCGATATCTGTGACTGGGAGGCTAATAGAATAAAAGAGAGCAATATTTCTGGATATTGTCTCAGTGAAGGGATTGAAATAGAATTCCTTGTTATATAGTGTCAAAACATCATAGCTTTGTACAGGTCAACTAATATGAATCATTGAAAATGATTAGAAATGGTTGGAAATAGAAATAGGGGTCAGGGGAAGAAGATTGATCCCCTGTCAGCTTGGTCATGATGTGAATGAATAGAAATACCTTCCTATGATCTTGGATACTGTTGGGAATTTTTATCATGACCAACTGGCTAATAGAAATGTGGGGGATGAGTCATGGGCACTAGGTGATTGGAAATTAAAGTGGGCAGAATTAATTCTCCCATAATTATTGGAAATTCAATAGAAAAATGATTACATATCATATATGCCCCATTATTCATTTATAATATCTTTATATATATCTTTAAATGTTTTTTGTGAAGTTTAAGGCTAGGGGATAAAGAATT
Source organism: Gomphus bonarii (assembly GCA_003316585.1). Taxonomy (NCBI): domain Eukaryota; kingdom Fungi; phylum Basidiomycota; class Agaricomycetes; order Gomphales; family Gomphaceae; genus Gomphus; species Gomphus bonarii. The sequence continues at coordinate 21,007 of QFEC01004896.1, forward strand.
CAGTGTGCAGTGAATATTTTGGTAGCAGGGGCAGGAGGAGGAGATGGTCTTTGGGGGACTTATTGGCTGTTTTCTATAACAATTTTGGGGAAATGAGTGGAGTCAGAGTTAAAGGATAAGATGAATGTGGAACTGATGTTGCTGGCTCTGGTGGCACCATAGACTCAGCTGGAGATGAAAAACTGAATGTAATACTGCCTGTAATTAAGACTATTGTGGGGGTTGGGGGTTGGTTCTAAACTAGGATAACTAATTTATGATTTGTGTGATGTGTTTGTCTTGGGATGTATACTATAGAATCTACTCATAATCACTGGATGATTCTGAGTGATGAAAAATGGCACTTTAGGGCCTGTTATGAGGATTCAGCTCTGAATTCTAGGGAAAATGTAAACTCGATGTAAAATCATATAGGCTCTCTATACATCTGTAACTCTCTGAGAAAACTTCTGAATGCTAATGAAAACTTCTCTGAATTTCTTCAGGTCTTGAACAATGAGCCAAAGTTGGGAATTGCATTTTTGATGTAGGTGAAGCACCAGCCAGTGTAGGCAAGGAGCAGTCAGGTGAATGTAGTGTGAAGGACTAAGATTTTACTGTATCCTACTAGTACTACTTATACAGTATTGCAGTGCCAACATTTTCTATGAGTGAGAAAGGAAATAAGATGTTTTGAGATAGATGTGATGGTGCTCCATGTTATACATATCACTGCACTGCATATATAGAGTCTGTTTTTGATCAGTAGTCCTTGAAAATGCTAAGTTCTTCTTTTCTTATTTATTTCTTGGTTTTCCTTCAGTTCCCCTGAGTCTGAGTCATGTGAAACAGTCTCAATGAGGGAGATGGCACTGGTAGGTGCATATATGTGCATTCTTCCTTTTCTCCTTACTCCTGAGCCATCCAGACCTTATCCATATCATTCTGAGCCTTCTTCCATTTCATTCCCATAGTCTCTGCTCTTTCTGTGATCCAGGGTTGGTCTTCTAGTCCTTTTCCATTCTTTCCATTCCCTAGCTGCCTGGGTACCTTTTTACCCCAGGGGCAAAATACCATAGCCACATAGTATCTAAAATGTTCTGTAGCTATGAAAAATGAAGATAGATATTTGCTTTCTTTTGTAGATCCTGCAGATCTTTTTCTAGTCTCATCTCATGTGCATATACTGGGTGTGGGAGTGTGTGTTCTTTAGCTATTGGCTATTATGTGGTTTTTGTCTATTTTATGTATCTAGGATGAAATGTCTGACTATTTATAACACTTCCCAAGACCCAGTCAGTCAACAGATTGTAGCAGGTGAGCCAGTTGTGTACAAGAACTGTGGGGCAGCTGGAGTCCAGAGGAGTTATGAAAAATGTAACAGATTGTTCCTCCCCTTTAGGGAAGCAAACCAGGAGGTCAATTTCCTTGTGGATGACTGAATTGGTTGATCCATCGAACAAGCAGAGTGGAATAGGATTGATGTCATAGGTACAGAGCTGATGATTAGATGCAAAAATGGAATCTAGGAAACAGTGAGTTGATCCTGAGTCAATAAGTGTACTGATTGGTTTATTAGGAATTAATTCAGAGGTGAGTTGTATAGTCAAGGAGTTTGGACTGCAAAGAGTGGCTGCATTGAGATGTAATTTCATTATTGCACCATGGGGATTAACACAGCCCTCAGCTGGTGCCAGAGTCAACAAAGTGACCTGAGAGTATGTGATCATGTTTATACTGTAGTACTCTGAGCCTTAGATTTTCAGCTTCAGGAATGTATATTCAGCCATCCAACCAGAGAAAACCATCTTCACTCTGTGTCCATCTTGGGCTCAACTTCACTCTGTCACCAAGGTATTGCATGGCTGTTGGGTCTGATGCCAAGTGATGTTTAATGTCAGCATGGAGTTGTTCTGAGTCCATGATGACACTTTCTTGAAGAGCAGGGATAAGGAGTTTAGTAGCTCTAAGAGATTCCACTGGTTGTGTTGGTGTGAAGATTGGCTGAAGGTTTTGTGGGTTGTTGGTACTATAGTCACTGCCTCTCTCTTTAAGGTAGACATCCCATTGTCTAGTTAAAGCATTAGGCTTAGTACTGAGCTTACCAGCCTGAAACTGAATAAAAAGGTTGAATTGTGGCAGGTATTCAGATCATCATGCCTGCTAATGAGTCAATACTTTTGTAGTGGAAAAGTACCCAAGATTTTTGTGATCCATGACATCATCTATTGGTTCAGCCAAACCTTTAAAATAGTGCCACCAATGTTTGAAAGCTTCAAAAATTTCCAAAAGCTCTTTGTCATGCACATTGTAGTTACAGTAAGCAACAAAACTGTTTGCATGTTTTGAAGTTTTGGATTGTGTATCTAATATGAAATTCAATTTAATTTCAAAAATGATTAAAATATTATTACATATGCTCTAGAATCCTAGCTATCTTTTAGACCAAGAATCTAGCAAATATATGTAGAACCACCTGATATATGAATATTTCATACCCCAGGTCTCATTTGAATGGTTTTGTTGCTGACAGTTGATGAGTGAAAAAAGCCAAAATTGGAGGCTTTTAATGAGGTATTGGCTCATGTCACATGACTAGAAATCATGTGACATATATAAAAGGTTCAAATGGTACAAACAAGAATCAACAACTTCAGAACTTCAACCACATTATTTGATGAGATCTCTCTCTGTTGATAAACTCAATATAGTCATTTCTAGACTTAATTCTGGCCAAACTACTTGTCAGATATCATCCTCTACTGGTGTAAGCATTTGTACCATCTCAAAAATTTGTTCTAAACATTTCCCTGACCTCCCCAAGTCTTCTGGTGATTGTCCTGTCAAACTCTCCCCAGCTAATATTTGCCATATAGTCAAGCTTATTACCTCTGGGAAGGCAGAAACAATGGCAAAAGTGTCCAAAGCACTCCAAACTATCACCAACTAACCTGTCACTTCACAGACAGTATGCAGACACCTCAGGAGAACTGGGATCAAAGCAGTTATGAAGTGTTAAGTCCAGGGTCAAAGATGTCTTGTCTGGAGGTTTTCTGGAGTGGTTGAGCTGTCAAAGTTGAACCAGGTACATAGTCAAAAGGACCCAGCTTCAACTGGTGTGTTGTGCCCTCTTACATCATCTTGTCCTTGTATTTACAGAGGTGCTATGGAGTGAGGTTGCAGAGTGAGGTTGTGGAGTGAGTTCACAGAGGTAACTAGGAGGAGACTGTAAGGGCAACCTCACTTGGTACTAACAAAGGAGCCTATAGCTCATCAGACACTAGTGAGGGAGGTCTAGAAGAAAATGTATATAAGTGCTAATCAACAGTAAATACTGAAGACCAGCATACCTAGTGAGGGGGGTCCAGAAGAGAAAGAACTGGAGGACCCCTTTGACTAAGCAGCTATACAGTACCCCTGTCAAAGTACAATCTACTGAGCCTCAGTTCACTCAGTTGTACCAACTGAAGTCCAGCATACCATATTACAAGCTACAGAGTTCCAAGTCTTACAAGCACTATTTGGTTTGGCTTGGCTTGGCTTGGTACCTCACACTTCAATTATATTCTTATTTACTTGCTCACTTCACTTCAGTAACCTTCAGTACATGTATGGGCATGTATGCCTGCTCTTCATATATTACTATTCTTACATCCATACTTTACATTCTCATTTCCATGCCTTGTGCAATGTTGTTGCATATCTTATGGCACCCCATTCTCTATATAAGTAATTAGTCCTCATATATCTATTCTCCATTTGGATTATTGACTAAGTTAGACATACGCTACCAGTACTTAAGTTAATAGTCCAACCATTCGGTACTGAGCATCTTGGAACCCTACCAAGCATCCATCCAAAATTCAGTGGCACAGGCAGGAGGATTGGCGCAATGCAAGTATGTTGAAGCTGATGCCATGTCTGACCTCAGCTCATTGGACCAAGCCAAACCACCCAAACTGAGAGCATGTGTGCATGCACTTAACAACCCCAGTGCCTATTCTACTACATGTCTGAGCCTGAACAGAACTAACTAAGATAATAATTAGCTGATGGGATAGAGACAGAAGTAGAGACTGAGGGGATAATAAAGGAAATAAAGGAAATAAAAGAAATAAGGGGCTGTCCCCTGACAGAGGCTAAATTGATATTTGAACTAGATAACTAGCTACAAATACATGGAGGTTTAAATACATTTGGAGCATTGGATTAATATGGAACAGGGTCATCTGAATGTGGAAGAATAACTACATTAGGATGCAGGGGTGCTAAACAAGAGAGGGGGTCATGTGGAACTATGGAACATACTAGAAAACGACACAAGGGATGACAGAAGGGGTGACATAAAGGTCCATGTGTCAGAGTGATGATGTGGTAAGGATGACAGGAATGGAGCATGGTGTATGCAGAGATCAAGTGAGGATCTCAGAAGGTGTCTGAGGGTGCAGAGTACAATGGAGGGGTGAGTGCTGCTTGGATGTGATGCAGAGATAGATGACTAAGGGTGCTTCAATGAAGATTTGTTGGAGGTGATCTGGGGTCTAACATGAAGAAGAAAAGACCCCATCTGTCACTGAAGCATAGGACAGAGAGAATGGACTTTGCAACCAAGCACAAAGATTGAACTCTGGAGGACTGAAAGAGGGTGGTGTAAGGGCAACCCCTGTGGCACTTGTGGAATGTCACACAGTGCTAGCAAGGGGGAAATCCTAAGTGTTATCATCCTACGTACAGTAAAGGGGTCTGTCAAAGTACGATCAACCGAGCCTCGGTTTGCTCGGTCGCAACGACTGAGGTCCTTCCATTAGTCTAGTCCTTGACTCACAAAGTCTTAGGATCACATTCGGCTCAGTTCAGTCATATTTGACTTCACTCCATCTTATCCTTTTCACTCACTTGCTTTGCTTCGGCACCCTTTGGTTCATGTACGGGCATGTATGCCCACCTTCATTCTTTCTAGCACTTTCACCCCACATATCTTCATTCTAGTTTCCATGCCTAATGCAACCCTGTTGCATATCTTAAATGTTTCTCTTTTCCTATATAAGCTACCCATTATCTGTATGTATTCTCCATTCAGATAATCGACTTAGTTAGACATACATCCTCTAGTTCTTAAGTCCCTTCGTCCAACGCCTGGTTCTGACAACCTTGGTCACCAACCGAGCCTTGTCCGAAATATAGTGGCTTGGCAGATAGATAGGTACAATGCACGAATGTTGAAGCCAACGCCACGTCAGTCTTTGGCTCATTGGACTGAGCTGAACCACCCGAACCAAGGGCGTGTTGTGCATGCACTTAACAGTATTATCTGAATCAACCAATTATCCATTGTTATACTACTCTCACAGTCATGCCTCCATGTACTAGAGCTATAGCACGGGCTGAACACAGTCAGCTCACCCCTATGGTCTTACAATGAAGAGCGCAAGGAATGTCCTCTACCCTGCCTCTCTACTTTGGTCATCATGCTTTGCCCCAGTTGCTCCATTCTCTCAACTCCCCCTCATGATCTGCTCAAATCAAGGAGCTTATCAATGATGAACTGTACGAGCAACAAGGTGATGGCAAATATGAAAACAACCAGGAAAGGAGTGAACATGACTCAGCCAGGCCTCCCAAGGCTGCCAAACCGGATAACCCTCCTATTCCACAATTTACTCCTCCTCCAGTCCCAGAAGAATATCACAACTTTGCGGATGTCTTCAGCAAAGCAAAAGCTGAAACTCTAGGCCCACATTGACCCTATGATCTCAAGATCACCTTGGAAGATGGTGCAAAGATGCCTCATCCACCTCTGTACTCCCTGTCAAAATCAGAACTAGAAGCTCTCCACATGTTTTTAGATGAACATCTGAATATGGGATTTATCTGGTCCTCTACGTCTTCATATGGCGCACCAATCCTGTTCATCCATAAAAAGGATGGCTCGCTTCGGCTATGTGTCAACTTCTGGGCACTCAACAAAGTAACCAAGAACGACCGCTACCTGCTCCCGCTCATCTTGGATCTTTTGGACGCCCCTTGCAAGGCTCGAATATACTCTAAAATCAATCTTTGTCATGTGTTCCATTCAATCCGAATCACCAAAGGTGATGAGTCGAAAATGGTATTCAAAACTTGGTATGGGTCATACGAATGGATAGTCATGCCTTTTGGCTTGTCCAATGCACCTGCGGCTTTTCAAAGGTTTATGAATGACATCCTCGGTGACCTACTAGATCATTGCACAGTCACATATATTGACAATATATTGGTCTATTCTGACACTATTGAACAGCACCAAGAACACGTCCGTGAATTATTATGACAACTCAGAAAACACGGCCTATATGCTAAAGCTAGCAAATGCAAATGGCACAGAAATTCGGTCAAATTCCTCGGTTACATCCTCTGAACAGATGGACTCACTATGGCTGAAGAAAAAGTCAAAACCATCCGCGAACGGCCCGAACAGAGAAAAGTCAAAGACGTTCAGTCCTTCCTCAGCTTCACCAACTTTTACTGTCGTTTTATTTTCAACTACTTGGACATCACCATACCCCTCACTTGCCTAACTCATAAGGGTGCACCCTGTGCTTGGACCGAAGACTGTCAAAAGTCTTTCGACTTCCTCAAGGCTGCCTTTACCTCAGCACCCATCCTTATGCATTGGGAACCTGACCAAACTATAGTCGTGGAGACCGATGCTTCAGATTATGCTCTCGCAGCTATCCTTTCCATCATAAACTCTGAAGGTGAAATTCATCCAGTAGCCTTTCACTCCCAAACCTTTTCAGGTCCAGAGCTCAATTACCATGTGCACGATAAAGAGTTGTTAGCAATCTTTGAGGCTTTCAAACATTGGCGACACTATCTGGAGGGCTCAGCCAAACCAGTAGATGTTGTTACCGACCACAAAAACCTTGAGTACTTTTCTACCACTAAAGTGTTGACCCATTGGCAGGCTCATTGGTCTGAATACCTATCTCAATTCAACCTCACCATACGTTTCTGTCCCAGTAAGCTCGGTACAAAACCCGATGCTTTAACTAGATGTTGGGACATCTACCTAAAAGAGGGAGGTAGCAACTATGGAACTATCAACCCGCAAAACCTTCGACCAATCTTCACATCCTCTCAACTTGTAGAATCACTTCATGCAACTCAACTCATCATTCTGGCTCTTCAAGCAAGCATCATCATGGACTCCGAGACACTCCATTCCGACATCCTATCTGCACTTCCTACAGATCTCATAGCATCACAACATCTCAGTCTGGACCCAAAACCGAGCCCAAGGTGGACGCAAACAGAAAATGGATTTCTTCAACTGGACAACTGCATATACGTACCTGAAACCATCAACCTCAGACTACAAGTACTTCAATACAAACATGATCACATACTCTCAGGTCACTTTGGTCAAAACAAGACGTTGGCTCTTATTCGCCGGGAATATACTTGGCCAGGCCTCCGTACTTCGGTCGTTGATCTATGCAAGTCATGCACCACATGTATGCGTTCCAAATCACAGCGACACAAACCCTATGGCTTTCTGAAGCAACTACCAATCCCAGAACAACCATGGAATTCCATTTCAATGGATTTCATCGAACAACTTCCTCCATCCTTGGGATTCACTTCTATTCTGGTAATAGTCTGCAGACTCACTAAACAAAGTATTTTTATTCCTACAGTTGACACGATTACCTTGGCCGAACTAGCAAAATTGTTTGTGCTTCATGTCTTTTCGAAATATGGCGTACCAAGTCACGTAACATCCAACCGAGGAAGCAAATTTGTTTCTCACTTCTTCAGGTCACTCGGTAAAGCTCTCGACATGTGCTTACGCTTCACCTCAGGCTATCATCCTGAAGCCGATAGTCAAACCAAACGTGTAAATCAAACTCACTAAACAAAGTATTTTTATCCCTATGATTGACACGATTACCTCAGCCAAACTAGCAAAACTGTTTGTGCTTCATGTCTTTTCAAAGCATGGCATACCGAGTCACATAACATCTGACCAAGGAAGCGAATTCATTTCTCACTTCTTCAGGTCACTTGGTAAAGCTCTCGACATGCGCTTACACTTCACCTCAGGTTATCATCCTGAAACCAATGGTCAAACCAAACATGTAAATCAAACCCTGGAACAATATCTACGAGTCTATTGCAACTATCAACAGGACAACTGGTCTGAACTATTGCCACTAGCCAAATTCACTTACAACAATGCCCTGAACACTACTACTGGCATCTCTCCCTTCTTCGCTAATAAGGGACATCACCTGAACCTCACAGTTCACCCCAAATGAGACCTTGCTTCCTCCAGAGCTCATGAGTTCACTGTCGACTTAGGCCAACTTTACGAAGCCCTGAAAGAGCAAATCAGCCACACTCAATCTCGGTATCAAACATCGGCCAATGCTTGGCAACTCCCCACTCCCGAATTCACAATTGGTTCCTCTGCTTTTGTCAAAGCACAATTCTTCCGCACTACTCAGCCAACAAAGAAGCTTGCCAAAAAATATCTTGGCCCCTTCGAAGTCATAGCCAAAGCTGGTAGTCATTCCTACATTCTTCAGCTGCCTGAAAACATGCGGGCAGTACACCTGGTCTTCCATGTCTCAATGCTTGAACCTGCCACTCCTAACATTATACTAAACCAAGTTCAGGATCCCCCTCCGCCTGTCAAAATCAAAGGCGAAATCAAGTACGAAATAGCCAAAATTCTCGATTCAAAGGTAGACCGATGCCGAAGACCCTGTAACCTCCTTTACCTGGTCCGCTGGGCTGGTTATGAAGGCACCGATGAAGAAACATCTTGGAGGCTTGCTACCGAACTTGGTCATGCACCTGAGATCATCACCAAATTTCATTCTGCGTACCCTGCTAAGCCAGGACCATGGTCCCCTTGATATGATTCAGTTTTTCTTTTATCTGTTTTTACTCATGGTCTATTTTCTTAGTTATTCATGGT
>QFEC01004907.1:0-11667 GCA_003316585.1 Gomphus bonarii
GGGGAGGGTTTTGGGTTAAGGTTGGGGGGTTAGGAGCCTGAGGAGTAGTGGGAACAAGTGGGTAGGGCAGCTTCGATGCTGGTGTGGAGGTGACAGACGCAAGACCGCCGAAGAAGCCAGGGGCATACACACTTTGAACCGTACTGAGGGTCCCATGGTGACTGGAAGGTTCTGTGCGGATCGGTCGGGAGCGTGGGGTGCTTGGGGGAGCACCAGCGGAACCTGATCGGTAGTTCTTTGGCGGTTCAGCAGCAGTATTAGGCCCCAGTCCGTCACCCTCCTGCACTTCCTCCAATGCGCGTTCATCAATGTCCACAGACATCATAGAGTCATTCTTGCCATCAGTCCTCCCAAGCGGTGTTGGAGCACAACAACCTTCCGTGAAAAATTCAAGAGGTGAATTCAATCGACCCCGATGAGGCGTAGACGTGGATGATGGACCTGCGCCATGACCGAAGACTGGAAACGGCTCAACTTCGCCCTCAGACTCAAGACGTGGCTTCTTCCTTTGCGGTTTGACCAAACGATGCAACGCTGCAAGTTCAGCGTCTTCACGCTGTTTTTGGGTCGCATGTTCACCAAGTTCACTTAAGCTGACGTCAGGCGTTTCGGTGGGGCTCCGCGCTCACTTGCCAAGGGTAGGTTGGGAAGGCGAGGGATTAGGCAGAGTGGGGTCATCTTTGAAACATCTAGGCAAAAGCACAGGTTTGGCCCTTGCAGAATGGTGATAATCAGCATAGCCCACTAGTCAACACACAAGCTTACATACCTAGGAGACTGAGTGGCTCCTGCCGCCATTTCTACAGCTTCCCCTTTCTCTGCATTCTTTTCAACTTCACAAGGCAATGTCTCAACACCGTTTCTGGTCTCCACAGCCTTAACAGGTCCTGGCAATGTTGATCCCTCTGTGTAAATTACCACACTCGACATTGATGACCCTCTGTCACTAGCAGTTGTGGCCAAGTCACGAGGCCTTGTGTCAAGTATCATCACACGTTCTTTCAACGTGGTGTTTTCTATGACAAGCTCCTTGACCTGGCCTTCCAACATGCTAGCCCACACCTCCAAGTTTGTGTTCGCTTGCATACACCGTGCGACATCCAATACCAAAGCAAGACATGCTTCCTCGAGACACTTGATCTTCTCCTGCAAGGAGGGGATCTGGGTGACAGATTCCTTGAGCACAGGGATAAGGACCATATTAGTTTCAAGTTCAGCTACCCAAGCAAGCAACTGAAGATCCTGGGCCTTGCAATGGGTAGTAGGAGGAACAGAAGCAGGCATATTGATGACAGAAACCACATCAACGTTAGACCCAGATTGCTCAAGGCGGATCTTCTTAGTGGAGATCTTGGTCGTTTTAGATGACAGTTTGGTGGAGTTCAGACAGGACGTGAGGGGAGGCTGGGATACCACCCGCTCAGAGATAGTTCGGTGGTGGCGAGGTTCATACTTTCCACTAAAGCGAAGGTAAGGTCAAATCCATTCGAGAGAAACAACACCCACCTAGCCAGGTCACACAGCGCATTGATCATCTCATCAGTGCGCATGTTCGCCTTGATCGTGTACTCCTAGAAGGTGTATTAGTAGACTATATGTAACGAGAAGTTACACGAGTACCTTGCAAAGTTTCTGGATATCAGACCGGCACATTGATTGCAGCTCCTCTCGTTCAGGTATATGGTCCATCGTAGTTGCTGGAGTAGTGATGATAAGAGATGGCTGTAAGTTTCGGGTGGCTGCCATTTTGATAGAGGGCGCGGTTCGAGTCAGTTTGGTGTTGATGGTCGTGGTTAGAGTTCAAGAGTTACAACCAACGCGTAGCATCATGTGACTTATTATATAGTCCAAACAATTTTTCAACTCCGCTATCTGAACTCCGCCTTGCCGATCTCAAAACATGATAGGCTTATTGAAAATTTGGTGATATTAGTCAAGGACCGAAAAAAAACTGTTTTCCTTTTAACGGTGGTAATAACTAATGTGACAAAGCAAACAATGGCGGAGAAGCTCCGGTCGATTTATTCCAACATCTTGTGCTCCCGTAAGGTCTCCATACTTCAAGCGACACGTCCCTCTCAGCCCGAACCGTAGATTGTTGATTTTTATTTCAACTCATGACTGCAGCCAGGCTGCCAGAGAAATACTTCCCGTAGGTACTCCCGCATTTGGCTTCAAAGAATATGTGGGCGTCGTGGCAAGGCTTCTTGATTTGCCTATGTTCCGAGACAGCTCCGAACTTGAGCTCCGAGAACCATCAAAACTCCTGCAATCAATTTATCTCGAAGCACTAGCCTGTCTTTGTTGTAAAAATAAGGTACACTTGACACAACATCAGAGTAAACTCTTAGAGTTTTAGCTTTGGCTTTACTGAACACATCTGCAAAGTTTTAATATTCTTTGAGGATGTTCTCTAGGTCTACAGATTCATGGGAAACTGTGGCCAAGTGACTGCATTTACTAGGGTGATCTGGGGAGTCTTATTTTGAAACCCAAGAAACAGAAACAAAACTTTGGTATTACAAAATCATGTCAAGTTCTCAGACTTTATTCAATAAAGACACCTACACAGGCTATTTTAACAGAGGCTGACCTTATGTAATAAGGCCCAGGGATTTTTTTGTACGTTGTGAACTGAGAAATTGAAGCTGGATTATTGGTGCCATTGCTCTTTTTTAGATAATTGGCACAAGAGTTGTTATACACTATAGGTTCACTTGTAGAAAATGAAAATACAGTCAATTTCTTGTTATTCCTTGGGAAAGTTGATGAGTTAATAGCTATAAGTAATTCACTCTTAATTGGCCAGCAAAAAATTATTTAATATTATTTTGGTAGTCAAATAAGACTGATTTAATGAATTTTCTGTTTGAGGGAGATGTTTGGACTTTATAGGCTTGATCCTGTCTTATAATCCAAACAGAGCAATCCTTCCAACTTATTCTAAATGATCTCCACCAAGCCTCTAGCTGTGGGGTGAATCCTTTCTTGGGCTACTTGGCAACTGAGGTCAAACAAAATGAAGCCATTAGTGTGTCAAAGCTATGCAAAGGGTGGTTTGGAATGTAATACCCAATCAGTCAATGGATTGTAGTGGGTGAGTCAGTTGTGTCTAAGAACTACTGAAACAGATGAATCCAATGATGTAACATAGAAGTTGTGAAGATCACAGGGAGTGAGGTTTTGCATAAACTCAGTGAGGTTGAAACTCTAGTGAGGTTTGGAGTAGGGCTTGGCTTCAGTTTCTGTGCCGTACCATCCAGATCCTATTGTATCCCTAATTTCAGAGAGAGTGAGGTTTACAGAACATATAGGGGAGATCTTAGTTGATTTTCTAACTACTGAGCTACTAATTTACATACACATTATATACTAGATTAGTATATAATTGTTTCAATTCCAAATCAAAGAACAAGGGGATTCCCAGAATGGACATCAAAACAAGGACAAGTTGAAACATGGGTGAGTCAGAACCAAGTAAGTGAGAGTGTTACAAATGTTGCAAGGTTCAATGGAAATTACTGAATGGGGATATATATTATGAGCAGAGAAGTCTAACCAAATAAAAGAAATGATATGAGTAAGGTCTAGCCTCAAAGACTGAGTAAACAAATAGGCTGAAACAGATTTACTCAAAAAGAAAAAGAGGTTACTTAATCTAGATGACTAGGGATCTTGCTGGTGAGATCCTAACAAAAGTCTACAGAGTATGTAAATCCTAAGGAGAATTGAATAGGTAATTCTACTGATTTGGTGATTATGGAATTTGTACTACCATCAAATAGTTTAAGTGGAATAGATGAAATATACTGTATGGGGACGTTATACCTACTAACAAATGAAGATTTAAAAAAACAATGTGTAGAACCAGAATCTATTAAATATTTAAAGGGAACATTTGTAACAAGTTTGGAACATAGACTAACTACAAGAGAAGTTAGGCTAGAAAGAGCAGAAATATTGATTCTAACCTCTCTACTTGTATTAATCAAGTCAATGCATCCCTCAGAGTGCATAGAGGCCAAAGGGTTGCTGACTATTTTTTGCCTTGGATGCCTTAGCTGAGACTTTGACTTTGGGGGCATTGAATGCCATGGTTACTTGGGCCCTAGTAGACTTTAAGCACTCAAGAACCCTGTGACTGCTCTTGCTGCAAAGCAGGCAGAGCTGGTTGTCCAGGTGTCATTGACATTCCTGCAGCTGCAAAGTAAGCTTTCCATCCTTACCAAGCTTGCTCAAAAGGTCTGGGTAGTTCAGTTTAGATACATTGCCTTTACCCTCCTCCATGTCCTTTGACTGGCCAGAGTTGTTAGACTAATTTGAGCTTGGTGGGTTTGGGCTCTGGTGTTGGTCAGAGCTTGATTTTGATTAGTTGTGTTATTGCTTCTAGCTTTGGATTTTGAAGTAAATGATGCAAAGTCTCTGGACTGCTTGGATCTTTGTTCTCAATAACACTGATCTATTTTTTGAATGAGATCTTGGAGCCTTTCAAGGGTTCAGGGTTTGCTAAAGTGTACCATCTCATCTCATCCTTGATCCTTTTTGGGAGAGCTAGGTAAGCTTTCCTTCAGAGGATATTGTCATTGTAATTGAGAAGGGATGAGAGTTGGTAAAACTCAACAAAATTTCATAGCCTTGTGATTATCCTTCATAACCAGTTGTTTGAGATTGACCTTAAGATTGACAACTTGGTCATATGGGCTGAAGCTGATGTATAAATCATTAGCAAATAGGTTGTGGTTTTCAAACCATGTGGGTCATTGGCGGGATTGTCAGTTAGGAAAGGCTTGAACTACTTGAGTGCTGTTCCTTTTAGAAAATAGAACATCCCGTTGGATGGATAAGGACAGTGAAGTCAACAGGAAGAGATCAGAGAAAAGTAAATAACAGTCCTATAAGGGATCAAAGCCAAGGGACATGAGGGATGAGGGAAAATGAGGGCATATATGCACTCACTGATACCATTGACCATTTTCAGACTGACACAGCATGAAATACTCATGAGAAGTACAAGAGAAAACAAAGGAATAGAAATAAAAAGATAGTCAATCACTATCTAACAAAAATAACAACCTACAACATCACAGCAGTGGGCATTGTCAGCAACAACAAGAGCTTCAATACTTGGGAGCGGAAAAGGGAAATGAGCAATGATACTTGTCAGTGTATTGACCAGCTCAAGACTGAGCTTTAACTAATTACCTAAGAACTGTACATATAGTCTGGCGGAGTAGCAGAGTCCAATAACAAGTAATAGAAAGGGGAGGAGTGGAGAAATCATGACAGGCATGCAGATACCCTTTCATACACAAATGTAGAAATCCATTGTTTCCATCCAGATCAGGTCAAATTCCCTTTCTCATCATTCCATATGATAGATTAGTTCTACTATGTATTATCATATAAAGACCAGTTGGTCTATAGCTAGAAAAACAGTCTGTATAGAGTTTACATGCTCCTTGTCCACCTGGTGCTTTACTAAATTTCTTAATTGATAACTGTCACTCAGATTCATTCTTTGAGATCTGATTTTAATAAGATAGGTTTTTGATATCTAGTCAACATTGCTTACAAATTCTTGAGCATAAAGAGATAGTCCTTATTTCTCCATAGCATTTTCAATACTTTCACAGCTACAGACTAATCTCCTGGTACTAACACTAAAGAGCTGGATTGGCAGACCTTTCCAGAACAAATGAGATATTTAAGCTTCACATTAGTTATATTATAGAAGGAGTGATTAGAAGTCATCAGTTACATTCCTATCACACCCCAGATGAGTCATCTATTAACTCACACATATAAATAACATCAAGTACAAAATTGAGATCTTGAATTACCAATAAAATCTCACCTACTTTTGCTCTGTGTAAATCATAAAATTGGTAATCAATTTGGTTAGAGAAATGAGGTAAATGTAAAGGGGACTTTTCCATCAGCATTTGCCAGATATATGATTTTCAAAACTTACCAATGTCATTTCTTTGGCAGGGGGTCAGTGTGAGCTATTGTTCCCGCCAAATGTTCAATAGATAACCTCCAAAGCCAGGCATGTAGGTTGTTTCCGTCACGGGAATCATGCAATGCCTTCAGAACTTAGGAACATCAGAAGTGTTATATAAGCTGATCCATGATACCGTTTCGTACCTTCTCGAGGGCAGGAGGGATTCGCATGAAAGCATATAGCAAGCGTCGGAAGAAGTGCATGCAGTTGTGAATCAGAGCGCGTGATTCATCTTCATTTCGTGCAGGGATATGCAAGCGAAGAAAAATAGGCTGAGAGAGCGAAAGATGGAATCCAACTGGGCCACGACTTCATCTATAGTGAGTCGCTGTGAAGGGTCCTCGTGGGTCATGTCCGTAATTAACGGCACCATGAACTCAAATCCATACCTCACCTGATTATTCATGGTTCTCAGTGGATTCCGACCAACAGAGGCGATACATAAGTCGACCAATTCCATCTTGATCATGTTACCAAGGTAATAGATATCAGTTGCAAAGGGTTCCGTCACTTGATCATACTTCTCTCCCTGGACCTCGGGTGCACTTTTGTCAACGCCGCGAACGGGAAAATCCAAAGATGAGGCATGTTCTGGCTCATAGTATCGACTGAGACCGAAATCAATCAAGAACTTGGGCGGGCGTTCTGTCCGAGTCCAATGTCTTGCATAACAATCGCGCTTGTAGTCTAAACTGATATGCAAAGGATGAAATCCATTGATATATAATTTTTTGTTATCCATCATAATTTTTCTTACTATACAGTCACTAGCAACATGATCAAGACATCATGGAAACATAGAGATCGTGTACCGATGAGCATAATGGTACTTATGCATGAACTGAATTTCCTAAATATAGCCCCATGCCAATGCAGGAATACATGTAGATTCATCATATGTCCAAACTCTGGGTCGGTTGAAAGGACGGGGAACGGGCATGACAAGGAGGACAATGCCTTCATAATATGGAACTTGAAGGGTATAGAGTATCGGAACATAATGATTCTTTGGATCGGAGGCTTAACGGCTCGCGAGAGAAGAAAGTGGCTATTCCAACTTCGTTTGAATGCTAGTTATCAATCACCCTTTTCACAGTGACCACTTCACCGTCAGAAATACGAATAGCATCGATCAAATGAGAAGCTACAGCAATCTCAGGTCCATGAAGCAATGACTAGTGTTCAGAACACGTACATACGAAGGCAAGTTATGCTATCTTCGCAATATAAACAAATTAAATTTGTATTATTCCACGAAGGTATCCAGCAGGATGATAACGGGGACGGAGGTTGTATCCCTGAGACTCGAGCCACGAGTAATGGTCTCTCCAGAAGACTTCGTATGGCGTAAGGGTATCAATGCTATTGCCGGTTCACGTCAGTCATTCAAGAAGCTTTTTTTTTTTTTTGCGTCTACCATAAAGTGAGAGTACGTAGTACGTGCAGAATTAATAGGAATCAAAATCAATCGCTGGGGATTGTGAAATAACGGTATCAGAACCTTCATAATCTGACAAGTAACCCCCACCGCTGAGGCGATATCGGTCCTCTTCTATCAACATAAGGCTCTTCTGCCATCCAAATCAGCTCTTGTCATTTCCACAGGCTTTCCCTGCGTCTATATTATTATTTGCCTAGTTTGCTTTTTATTGTTATGTAACACCGGTCCGATCAAGACCCTTGATAATTATAAATTTGAGGCTGTAGCCCGTGTACCATGCCTGTTTTATGCGTCTGGAAACCACGCTCGCGGTATCTTCTAATGGTTCCAAGTTTAAGTGATTCTTGCTCCTTCCGATCATATATTAACTTATTCTCAGGCTCCTACTCCATCCTCATGTGGGGGTTAGTTCTCTGCGAGTGAATTGGTTGCCTTGAAGTGATGCTGTACTATCAGCCAGCATTTTTTTCTTCCAGGTTTTCCAGTTTAACCCATCCTAGGTAAGCTTGGGAATCATTTTTTTAGCCTGCTGCTAGATGTAGCAATATCTGCAAGCCTATTTTTGGATAGGCAAACTGTATATCACTATATTGCAATATGTGATGGCTTACTCAGTGACTCTAGTGGAATATTGAGACCTTACCCTGTTTCAGTTTAATCCCTTTGATATCCCATCTAAGTACCTTCTCACAGTGACTTCTCATTAGTTATTTGACCTCAATGCTCGAACACTGAAGTAAGATAGTTATTTTACTTGTATTATTCAGTCTTACATACTTGTACAATATAGACCTTTATAATAGGTAAATAGTTATATAATAGTGGTTTGACCCTAATATTCAAATACTAAGACCCTCATCCTAGATTCTCTAAGAACTATAAGTTGACTATAGTATAATTCACCGAGGTATTACATAATGAATGTGTGACTAATAGTCGTGACAGATCACGTGCGTTCCGACCCATGTATATACTTCAATAACCGCCGCACACCAATAGGAAACATAATTAGAGAAGTTTAGACTAAAAAACATGCACGGATGCGTGCTTTTATGCTGTTGTTGCCGTCCGAGCCACGAGAGAGCCGGGCGCTTGGTCAATGTCTTTCTGCTTGGTGCTAAACATTTGTGTACAACCATGCATATACGACAGTCCTATGTAAGGTGACCATCAAAGACTAACAAAATACAATAGAAATCTAACTAAAAATGCGTTTTTGGCTACAATTTAAAACAGGACAATGAAGCAATCACTCGTGACTGGAATCGTAAGCGTGTATAGATAAATTAGCCGCAATAGCGCTGAACAAGTAGAGTAAAGAACATAGTAAAATCCAATGAGAAGAAATCAAATCTAAGCCTTTTGGAGGAGGGTCCATTATTAGAAAGTGATAGTAAAAGCATAGCGTGACATATCATGTGTCACACGCCGTGAGAGGCAATGAATCATGGATCTGTGGGACTAGTCCACTTGAATGCTCTGTGGGACGGGTCGCACAGCCCCTGGAAAGGTGACTGTCAAGATGCCATCGTGCATGGATGCCTTCACATCCTCAAGCTATAAGTGTTTTACAACATTTCGTCAGGAAGTGTGGATAATATCAAGTGAACATTTTGAGTAAGTACCTTTGTACCAGCAGGCAACGGAATAACACGTTTGAAGCGGCCACGCTTAATTTCGCGGACCGTGTACCCCTCAGCACCCCGAGTTCCCTGCATGTTTGGAGCGGAGATGCCTGACTCGGCCTCGCCACCAGCGTTCTTGGTAGCTTCATGGTCCTTCATTTCCGAATCTCGGGCATGATCCGCTAGGGCAGGTAAGTGGCTTCTGTCTCCAGCAACGATCATGTAGTTGTCGAGGATGTCAATGTGTATGTCATCTTTGCGTAGTCCAGGGAGCTCGAATGTGGCTGTGACGAGGGGACGTGTTCCCGACACTGGAGATGACTCGTAGAGGTCCATTCTACAAAAGATGTTGAAAAAACGGTAACGAAATAGAAAAATCATTCGATGCACACCTTGGTTTGAACCACAGTGATGCGTCTCGACGTGGTGTAATGTTACTGTTACTGTTACAGACGTTATAAGGCGGAGGAGGAGGTCTGGCCCCACGAGACTGGAGCGCTAATGCATCAGTTATTATATGTTGAATAGCCGCCAAGTGCTCGCGAGGCAGAGAAACGGTAGACTGGAAAAGAGCATGCGGCGCTGGGTTGGATTGAGTGAGGGATTGCATAGTGTTTTGCTGCTGCACGTACGCCGAAGAGCGAAAGTTTATATATCCCTCCAGGGGGTATGGCATGAGTCATTCAGACTCACTCCGAGATTTTTCTTGGGGACACATTTGATTCCGATGACTGCCACTCGGCCACTCTTCCCGGTAAAAGGATAGCATCATCCGTGAGTCTAGCTCCGTGATGCGCAGCAACATGTCGTACGCCGCGCGGTCGGCCGTCACGGGGTATGCAGTACCAACAGTCAGCCGGACGCTTGGCCGGATACCGACCTTGGCTCGGGCGTCTGCTGACTAACATGTCTTTCAATTGGTTGACAAAGCTGACACTGTTTGCTTTCTTTGCCTTTCGTTCCATCGTTCCATGCTCAGCGTAATTTGAGGTAAGCCCTGACTATTTTCTATGTAAATGTATGTCCATGACCGAGCTGAAACCATCAGCAAACCTTCTCGTTTACTAGAGCACTGTATCGCATTGTCGGACAGCACAGGTTTCAATGCGGCATGACTAGCCCCGGTGCTCAGTGCTCGCCAACCCAAGACCCTGGGCCTCAGAGACTGAATTCATCTCAACTAACATGTGTTAGCCAATGACCCTCTCTGGCGTGTCTAGTAATGCCTGCCTTACGAAAGCCCTGAACACTTGATAGATCTTCCAGGCGACTTATCTTTGGCTATAAGTAATGCCCAGGTCTCATTACGAATGTCAAGAACTACACCTTGATCCCGGAAATTTTTAGTCCTATCCCTTTCCGGAATAGCTCTGATGACGTGGGACTGGCTTAGCTCTGACTTGACAGCAAGTCACACCATCAAGTTCCTTCACTCAGCTCGGTTACACAACATTCAATCTCCCCTACACGGGTACAGCGGTTGATATCATAAACTCACCCATACCCTAGTCGCGGCATGTCTCCGAGTCACTTATTCATTCAATCACTGTATCCTATTTCCTGATACTTTTTCCGGTCAAGAAAATCTTCATCATCAGTGAGTTAGCTCAACATGCATGTACCATGTACAATTGTTGCGCCTTCTTCATCTCACACGCCCTCAGCCCATGTTGTTTCGGTAGAGTCAGATTCTTGCTGTTAGATATGTTCCATTGACTCGACGTTCATTATTACGGACCAACTATGCGTCATTTATAACCCTCACGTGGATCACGCATTGTTCCTCCAGATATTGCCGGCCGGCTTTCTTCCTTTTCCGGTGTATGCTTCGTTTCATTTTGCAGCTCATCGCAGTCTACGGCTATTCGCTTTAGATGGTTCTGACAAACCTATATACCTGTTATATGCATGATGTCCCATGGCAGTGCCACAACGAACAAAGAAAGAAAGTGAGAGAACATATCAAACCATATGTGCCTCTAATGACATCACCGTATACAGAGGAAAATTTTGGAGTTGATATTGGATAATATATGATCCCCCTCCGGATTAGCGAACTGCGTTACACATGTTAGGCACACTTCCCAGTGCGCATAATCGGAGTGATTGATATTCATTGCCCTAACTTCCATAGCTGATGAATGTTCATTAATAAAGATCTTACGTGGAGAACATCATTCTGATTCTCCCATTTAGTCATGCCAATCAGAAAGCCCTGCATGTACTCTAGATGTGCCACAGCGAGCATCGGTTATTCATCGCGTTGAGGGGAGGATTGACATCAGATGCGTTTCTCACACAGAACCCTGATGTGTTCGTGTACGTTGATCCTGTGAGTATTGCAAATGCATCTGGCAGTCGAGCGGCAAAGCTATGGACACCAATGGCAGGAATTCTGTTATCACATCACAAACGTCCCGAGCCCGCGTACTTCAACCCGTAAGTATCACAAATACACCTGGAGGTGCGTGGCAAAGCTGTGGAAACCAATGACAGAAAGGCTGTTATTTTTGTACCTCGGAGCTTGGCTTTATCATTTTGACAGAAGCATCAAGAAAGAAGTCACAAGATTTATTACACTATACGGCGCCGAACGT